>MU223335.1:3067661-3082672 GCA_018584345.1 Thuja plicata | reverse complement strand
GTTATTTGGATTAAAATTTGTTGATTTAATTAATGGTCATATTGATTGGAATATTTATCTACGGGAGGCAATTTTAAATAGTTTAATACAAATGACCGTAATTATTATGTCAAATTATGTTATGAATTTAAATGGGGATTGTGGTGAGTTAGCTGTATATGTTTATATACCCAAAGTTCACTTTTTAGTCCTTTAGGATGTTTTGGTTTCTATGCATCTGTATGGTCCTTGTGCTTGTATATGTTGTTATTTGGGGGCATTAGACGACCTAGGATGTATACATAGGTTGGGGGGAGTGTTTATCTTTTCTATTACTTCATGGCATGTGTGTTGTCAGATATTACCTTAAACTGACCATGATGACCCTTTCGATTATTTACCTATGTGTACCTATATGTGACTGTTCCTGATTGTGTGGGATACTGGATTTGGGGTACACTAGGGTTGTGACCTATGCTAGATCTGTTAGGATCTCTGAGCCTAGGGTAGGTTACCTAGATGTGTAGTAGGGGGTGGCTTGAAATAAGTTCCATGTCCGTAAGAGACTACTGGATTTCTTATTATGGAGTTTCTATAATAAGTGATAACTAAAGACATATTTAGAATATTAAAATGGATTAATGAGATGTGTCCTCACCCATGCTTGAGTGATATTATAGGCTAAGATGGTGATGAGAAGATGTTAGTTGCCCTGTGAGGTACCTGACATAGTTAGTGGCCTTGTCAGTTTGAGAGGACATTAGCTCTGTGTATGGTCACTTAGGTGCCGAAATCCTTTGTGATTATCAGGGTTGATCTTAAGGGTTAGAGGTACATGATGACACCTTCCTTTGCACAATCTAGATTTCCTACGATGTTAGTTGCCTCATGATTAGTGAGTCTTACCTTTTTATAATGATTAGTACACCAGATTAGAGAGCTATTAGGATCCCTTGCTTAGTGGTTATTCCTTCTTGGTTTTGGATATCTGATTGGGATCTATTGTTATCTCCTCAGCATGGTGGGGTGGACCTTTGTGGTTTCACACAGATGGGTGGTAGTGATTCTTTATCCATTGAGATTCGACATCCTTGTACCAGGTGCTTGATGGTTTCTTTGCAGATGAGCTCTTTATGTCCTTCATCATTTAATATGTAATTTCATTATTGTAATATTGTATTAGAGTATCGCATGTGATACCTAATCTAGAAATTGTAATATTAAGTAGTTTAGAGTGATTACCAATACCCTGCAACATGTGCAGTGGATGTGAGTTTATGGTGGTTTCATGGTTATCCATGAGGATTTTAATTATGGTTATGTAAGTTGTGTTGGTTTTATTTCCTATTTTGCTATCTTTCTCTTATTCCTTGTCCTTTTCTCTGTCAAGTTTCAGGTTTTCATGTCTAAACTTTGCTCAAAATTGCAAAAAACCCTAGGTTGTCAAAGTGTTAAAATGATGAATTTCAAACCCTAAGCCATGCCTTATGTTTCAGTGTTACCTTTTTCATTCACTAAAGGCATGTGTTTTAAGTTGAGTCACCTCGTCGCGTTACCCCGAGTGAATATTCCATTTGTCTTCCTGACTTTGCTTTTTCCTTGTGTCGCATAGTCTCGTTTAAAATCAGAATATTCCTTCAGCATTCTGAGACTTAGCGATTTCTTTCAGTCGGGTAGTCGCAAGATACTCATGTTATCAGCTTTGTAAAAGATGGGGCCCACTGTCAGTCGGGTGATCGCAGGAGAATTTAAACAGTTAGGAAAATGTTCTTAGACTCTGCGATTACTTCATGTCTCGTTATCGCTAGATCAAGCCAAAGCTAACAGTTAAGTTTTCCTTCAGTCGCGTGGTCTCAGAATAGAACAGCGGTTAAGAGATATCAGCTCAGACTACACGACTAACTGTTTGAAGTTTGCAGTATTGCTTAGTCAGGATGTCACCAGAGCAAGACGATGACTCAGCTCTTTAGTGTGTAGCAAGAGGACAAATGATCATGTGACATGTGTCATAAGCCAGGTGGATGTTGAGGGTTATCGCGAGGTCGCCAGAAAGAAGAAATGGATTGAACGACTATGAGACCAAGGTGTGTTGCCTTCAGTCGCAAAGTCTCATAATGACTTAAGGGTATGTAAGGAATGTATAGTGATTAAGCGCCATCCATCAGATGAAGGAATTAGAAGATCCAACGGTGGTCACAGATTCAGAAAAGAAAAGTGTCCTAAGGAAAAGTTCTCTCGACTGAGCGACAAGCTGGAAATAAGAGATAATCGTGCACTCGCGAGCTGCTTCGGCCGAGTTTTGTTTTGTGCGCGATTCAGCGAGTTCAATGTTTTGAAAGTGTAAGTCACGTAGTCGTGGTACCTTGTGAAAGATGAGCTATAGCTCTGCGACCCAGCGACAAAGGATCCATGTAATGCCTCGCTCATTTGCCAATGTTTTGAGATGATTAGAAAATAGCTCGCAATTAGGCGACTTAGTAAAGATCAGATGCAATCGCTCATTTGCACATAAGATGAATATGGAGTACTAAGTAACATGACTGAGCAACTAGAAAGATAACTGTGAGGGTTAAGCATAACAGCTAGTAGCCAGGTCTCAGAAAGAAAGATGAGTTAGGGTTAACTGCGCGCGAATTTGATTTCACTTGTGTCGCCTGATCGCTAGCTAATGACTTGGGTCAGCCAAAGTTAGGAAAGTGCATTTTCTCCAGGTCTTGAGATGGAACCATGGTTAAAGACAAAGGCCCATGACAAAGAGTCTAAATGCAGTCACACAGTCGCTTGATCACAAGATTTAAAAAGCAGCGGCAGTTTTGTGATGTGACAGAGTAAATCTCTTGGCAACCAATCAGAGGCTCGAATTTTGATTACTGTGCATTAAGGGTAGCTGAGATGTGAGACAGATAGTGAATCAAAATATGACATGTCAGCTTTCTTAAATGTTATATGATTGCTTCGAGGATCCATTTTTGAATATTTGATTTCCTATCAACTTCATGCAACTAAGGCTAGGTTTTTCAAAAGTTCACAGCATGCCAAATTAATGGCAGAGCTAATGTTTCCAAATTATGAGCTGTGTACTCTGAATGATGGATATAAGGAGTTGATAGAGCATTCATTCTCATTCACCGTGCTTTCAGTTTTCAGAGCCAAGTTACTAACTTTCAGGAGAGTGATATTTTGTGTAGTTTGCAGTGTTTTCAAAATTGATCAGAGAAGTTCTAAATTGCAGAAAATTGTGCACAGAACAAACAGGTGATATTGGAGATTAGATTTTTTTCAATATCAGTTAGAGAAAAGAGATTCAGACATTGCAGATATGAGTGGAGCTTGGAGTGTAGCTTCAACAAGTGGTGGGAGTGGCGAGGAACAGAAAGGAAAGCCGAGTTTCTCTGATGAGTTTCTGCGTCTCCTGCCTCGTTCAATGCAGAGTAAAAAGGCTGACGCAGGTATTCTCAAGGATGAATACAAGAAAATTCGAGATGTTGTAACCCCAGGCACAACAGGTTACTCTCTCTTTACCTACTTCTATAAAAATTCTGATAAGCCCATACCAGTGTCAAACCCTTGGACATGTGGTCTAGCTAGGTTACATGTCCCTGATGTTTTCTTAGATGTAGACCTTTTTCTTGACCTAGCTAGTCACTATGATGCATTAAAAAAGACCATCAAAAGGGATGATGGCACTGCCCTATTAATTCTAAATAGTAACTCATTCATGCAAGCCTTTGGCTTGTATAGTACCATGTCTACTAAAATTGACATGAAAAGGTAGAACAAAAGATATAGTTCCAAGCCTGGTCTTGCAAAGGGCTTATTGCAGAAGCATATGCTGAAAGAATTGAGAGATTATTTAGGTCCTATGGTTGAGCCATATCCATATTATTATAAGGACCTACACTTCTATATCAAGTACAATGCCTATGCCCTATGTAGAGTACTTGGGATAGATGGAGATGCTGAGAGAATCAGTCATGACATCTTAATGATGGTTTTAGACCTGCAAGAGGTGCATTCAAGCACCAGTTATGATTACATACAACACATAATTGATGAAATGAACGAGGGTTTTGTTGCAACCCAAAAGAAACTAAAGAACCCCAAGGAGGAGGAGCCAAAATTCTTGCATTATTCAGTCCTAATGCACCTCGTCTTATATTTCAATTTTGTAATCATGAATGTGCATAACTTATCCCCTCAGAGATTCTATCAAGCACAACCAAATCCTATCTAGTTTTGGGTCAGGGTTTGGAATTATACTTCTAGGGATTGTGATTATTGTGCCTTCCAAAATTGGATTGTATATCCAATTGTTCAAAGTTTGGGGACAAAAAGGACTAGAGTCCCATTGAAGATCATACAATTGCTCAGGCCCTGTGAGTATTTAGACAATTGGCATGGAAATCATAACTGGGGTGACTTCTTCTTAATAGAGAATTTCACCATTATCAGAATATATGGGTGTGTCCACCCACCTCACATATTACCATACCATGTGCCTGCAAGAGTAGCTGCTATGGAATTAATTTGGTAGCTGATGCTAATAGATAATGAGCACTTTGCACCGAACAAAAAGGGGACTATAACCCCTAGACAGTTTAAAATTCTCAATTTTACAATTGGAAAGAATGCCATAGATGAAGTGGGTCAGTGGTTGGAAAATTACAGAATGGGGGCAGCCCCTTATAGGTACATTGACCCAGAGGGTTTCATGGCAGGGGTTAAGAAATTGTATACTCCTACTATCCCTAATACCAATGTGCACTGTGAATGCATTGAAGAAGATTCAACAAGAAATATCCTGGATGAAGATGACATTCACATGAGGAGATTGAGAATCCAGGAGTTTCTGAAGCTGCAGACACAAATAAAAAGGAATGGGTTGTATTTTGGAGGGTTTTACCCTGGCCTCTCATATTTTGATAGGATTAAAGCAATGATAGATAATTACTATGTTCTTTTGGATCAATTGGATACAGTCCTAGACAAGAAAGGTGATCAATCACTTGAGCACTCAGAATCAGAGTGTGACAGTGGTAATGATAGTGACTATGCACGTCCTCTCGTGTCTCCTCCACCACAACAATCTTCAGAGCAAGAAACGGCTGAGATCCCATAGTTAGAGGGAGAAAAGCAACATATTGTAGATCTGATAGTTGCAACCCAGCCTGATGATATAAAGGAGCCTGCTGCAAAGAGGCAGAAGATGGAATTAGGTCAACCTTCAGTGGAAGGGCAAGGTAAGAAAAAGGATAAAGTTAAGGCCTTAGTACCAGGCACCAGGTTATATGATCATAACCTGAGGAAAGCAATCAGAGAAGGCAAGAAGCAAAGGCCTGATCCAGAAGATGAAGTTGAGATACCACTTCGGGCTTGTGTAGATGAAAGGTTGCTTAACCAGCAAAAGTTCTTAGATGATGACAATTTCATAAAAACAGAGGAATTTAAAGATTTCCTCAAATGGCACAAAACAGAGCAGCTCAAGTCCCGATTAACTATGGATGGGAAAGAAACAATTACCAATGAAGCCCTAGTAGCCTTACAGAATTATGATCCTCAGATTGAAGACATTTCCCCTGAGGATGCTAGGAAGATGGTACTAGGAAGTGGTATATTGTTGGCTGAAGGATGGGACTTGGCATCTTCTTTCATTATAGATCAAATCAGAAAGCAGCCAGACCTTAAAATGTCTAGTGAGGTCCAAGTAGGAGAAATGATCAAAGGATTTGGGTATAGCCCAAAGCCTTAGGCCGAAGATTAGAAGCCCCAATTAGTGAACATTCAAGAGAACATGGTGGGGAATCAGATGGTGTGGTCAGTCCAGAATACAGGGGACTTAGAAATTTCTCAAATTATGACACACTGGGCTCAACTCAATGAGGACAAGACAAAACAATTGTCTGAGAGATATGCTACTCTGTTGGAAGAAACAAGTGCACTATCTAAGGATAGAGATATGTGCCATATATAGCTATACCAGAGGGATCAGATGATCAAGACTTTAATAGATGAATTGCAGACAAAGCCTAAAGTAGTGTATGTGCCTGTACAACCACCACCAATGTAGATTGAGGATAAGCCTAGGTCAGAAGAGGCTGTGGAACAGAAGGTGGATGAAGAAAAAGGAAATGCAATAGCTCTGAGAGCATTAAAGGGCATACTGCACCATAGAATAGAAATTCTAAAAGACAAAGCTGAAGTTGTAGTTAATACTTATAATAAGTTGCCAGCATTGCATGCTGAGGTAATGAGGTACCTTCTCACACTAATCCCTTACTTCACAAAGTGGTCTGCTAGGGAAAGTTTATTTGAGAAGTTGTCATCTCTACAAGCCATCAGACCAGATTTTCCTCCAATAGTCACAGAGGTTGAAGATGAGATCAAAAGGGTTAACATTTCTCTCTCATTTTTCAAAGGGAAATTGAACCAGATAGAGGCAAAATTAAACCTCTTTTCAAGTGATTTCAATAGGTTTATTCCTGCCTTAAAAGGAGAAGATGACCAAGTGAAGGCTATAGATGCCTAGAGAAGTGAGTTTGACACCAAGATGCCTAGCGAAGATACATTTCTATTGGGAACAGATGTTGATGTAGAAGGATTCAATAAATTATTGGATGAGGCCTTTAAAGCAGAGACAGATATCAACAAGTTCCTACTTGATGTCAAGAACATCATTGATGTGAGATGGGACAGGAAAAACGTGCAGGTACAAAGTACTCAGGACTTCAATTGGCCAACAGATGATGAAGTAAAGGCATGGGAAGTCATGAAAACACCGAAGAAAAAGAAGCCTGTGGTAGAGGAAGAAATTTTGGACGATGAATAAAGTAAACAGTTGGCACTGCACTGTTCAAAGACAAGATGGACAATTATTTCAAAAGGAGAATGTAGGTGAGCAGGCGAGCACAACTATCAGGACTCAGCTTAAATACTAGCAGCTACCATCTACAAATCTGATTGCATTCGCATGATCGGGAGAAGAATTGGAAGTATTTGTTTATACCTTTTTGACTCAGTCCTTTCACCGCTTTTTGTCTCTCTCTCTCTTTTGTCTCTGTTGTAACTTTAGGGTTAGGGTTTTAAGACTATTCAAATCTTGTTGCATCCTTAGGGATTCCAAGATAGTCTAAAACTTATATATAGCAGAGAGTTGTAATAGTTAAGGGTCTTTGATGTTGGAACAAATTTTGGAAAAGAGATAATATACTACAGAATTCAGATATTCTAGTTTACGTCTATCTTTTGAAGCTGTATAATCTCTCATTGTATAAGAAGCTGGATCATATAAATAATATACGGTGCAATTTTACTCTCCTCTATTGTTGTCTTCTTACTCTTTGTGTATGTTTTTCTATGCTAAGTTTACAAGGTATTCTGTAGCATTCTGGTTATAAGGTAACCATTTGATTACTTGTGAGTTTCTTTCAAGGAAAGAACTAATTTTTTTAAGTAATTTTAAGGAGCATACTGCTTTGATTAAGGATTTGATACAATAGATTTGAGGTGACAGGGTAACTTGTAAGGCAATTTACCTGAGTTGTATGTGGGTTGTAAGGCAATCTGCTGTATTTTGTTTCTATGATATATTTGCTTATTTTGACTCTATAGCCCAAAGGATAGGCAATGGTCTAGAAACAGTCTGATAATCTATCTATGTCTGAGTTATTCCAAGTTATCAAAGCCAATTCAATTAAAAATACTTTGTTACTAAGAACAGACAAACTGAACTTGTTAAGGACCTATGTCAGCAGGACGGTGTCCATATTATTGATTCCTTGGAGAGTGAATCAACTAGGTTATCCCTCCTATAAAGAAAAGGAAGAAGGATGAGAATCCTTGTATCACTGGTTATTGTTATGCTTATAATTATGGTTTGGATGGTTATCTCTTTCATCTGGTTATGTTTGATTATTTGCAAGGTGCTTCATAAGTTGATTCAATAAAGACATATAGCAAATCAGTGTCCACATTAACAAATACTGTGTAAACATCAATTATACAAGGTAAAACTTGCCTGAGTATATGTGGAGCTCAAAAATGAAGAAGGACCTTATCCATTCCTTAGAAATTAGGCTTTTCTTGTATCTAAATCAGTATTAGAAAGCATGGTGTTCAAGTAGTCATTTCAAGCACTGTGATTTATACAAGAAAAATCCCTAACAAGTTGTATTTGTAATGTTTAATCAGATGGAATCTTTTGTTATATTGTTAGTTGTATTTTGCTTTAAGTAATTCAACATCATGAGACCCTTGAGTCGTGTAATCTATGTGAGTGTAAGACATGTGTATAAATGGTAATCGCTTCCGCATGAATGTATGTTTCTTTATGATAACTTTAAAAAAAAAATTATTCAACACACATAGTGACATTTTCTAGGTTAATCTCTCTTGGGTTCCCTAGCGGGGCATTACAAATATCATCTAAGACACTCTAAATCTTGAATATTGAGGTAGAGTGATTTGTAATCAAGTTTTTAAAAGAAAGAAAGAAGGAGCTCCCTACAAACAGGATACAGTCGACTCATTTTCATGTTAATGGTGTTGTAATAGATTAAATTATGAGAGTTAGCTATAGATTCATGTAGTGTGCAGTGATACAAGACTTTTATTTTTAGTGTGTTAGTAGTTTACAGTTAATCTTTAATCTGTAGGAAAATATTTACTAATTAGGGAGTCTGCTAGTCTCTTATAGGAAGTTTTTACTTTCATGGCTCCCCCATGAAATTCAACCATGGAAAAAATAAAAGATTTACTAAAATACATAGGGGAGTCTCTGTACATAGTGTAGATAGGAGTAGGAGGTCAGGAAAGGTGTGGAGCTATTTTTAAAGTCATGCCCTAGGCAAGCTAGGATAGTCTAGTTAGGGGCATGATAGGGAAAATCCATTTGCAGAGACAAGAGAATGAGTTGGTGAATAGAATCAAGTGATGTAAGGAAGTCATTAGAGTCTTATGAGTCCCTAGGATCAAGTTCATTGAATGAACAATCAATCTGGATTGACTTGTGAAGAGAAATCAAAGCATAGCTTGTGAAGAGCTAAAATAGGCCTAAAAGCCCTACATTCTAGGATAGTGTTGTATGGATGAGTTCGGGACCTCAGACCTTGGAAATCCTTTAGGTCTCCATAAAGGGTATCTGGATCCTATAATAGTTATTGGGGTTAGGAGAAAGTTTTTAGAGTTAACCAAGGAAAACCCTCTAGATAGAGCTAATAGGACTACTAGGCCTAATATGACAGTTTGAAGGAAATTCATGAACTCGACCATTTTGGGTCCAAAAACTTACAGATTTTGAATTGTTTAGATGCAAGAAGGACCTCACAAGTTCCTACATTACCCTTCTAGCATAGATAGTATTGGTATGAAGAAATTTGTGTTAATTTATTCAAGCCTTTGATAATATTGTGACACAATTCAGATAGTTGTCATCCAAAGTGAAAACATAACAATTGTAACTCTTTGATAAGAGTTGGGAGAGGTCTTAGATAGAGTGTCTATTGACTTGGATGGTCCTAAATTTGAATTAGGAACCTAAATTGGACTAGGATAAGCTACATCCTATCTTGGGATTTGTGTGAGCACACTTTGGAGACTACTTATATCAGATTACTATCAGAGCCTCTTTGATCAGGTTTGTGGTTAATGTTACAACTAGAGGAATCCATTGGAGAGTCAACAATGGTGACTAATGTTGAATTATAAAAGAAGGTGGATGAAAAAGAGGAGGAGAATAGGCTACTCTAAGATAGATTAGCTCAACTTGAACAAAAAGTTTATGAAGTTGATGTTAAGGCAGATAAAGTGCTAGATAAGGTTGGAGGGAAAGGAAAAGACCTTTCCATTGAAGATGATGTCCCTGAGGCTGAATCTGTCAGTGAACAAGAACAATTCTTGAAAGCTCTAAAATCTATGAGTGTAAAAGCATTGGAAGGAGTTCTCATTTTCAGTGGAAAAATGGAACCATAAGTAGCTCTTGATTGGATAGAGGGCTTAGAAAACCATTTTGAGTGTGATGGCATCACTGAGGCTCAAAAGGTGAAGGTTTCTAAAGCAAGATTGAGAGGATCTGCACTCACTTGGTGGAAATTTATCCAAGATGAGAGAGAGAGAGAAGGATGGGAATAAGCCTATTTCTTCATGGAGAGCTATGGTAGCAAAAGTAAGAGAGGCTTACAGTCTGGAGGATTATGAAATCCAACTCCATAAGAGAAGACAAGGTCTAAAATAGAAGGACCTAGATGTTAACTCTTACACTGAAGAGTTCCAAAGACTTTGTATGAGATCAAGGATAGAAGAGGATGAGAAAGTGAAAGTGCCAAGGTATCTTAATGGCCTCAAATGGACCATTCAAGATGAGATGGGTCTTTTCACACTAGATATAGTTCAGAATTACCACCAAATTGCTATCAAGGTGGAGGATACGTTGAAGAAGAAATAAGATTCCAATACTTAAAGAGGAAGAGGTAGAGGAAGAGATGCTAAAGGACAAAGAAGTGGTTATGGAGGAAGAAGCTCTGAATCCAAAGGACAACCAGAGACCAATATTAATGAACAATATGAAGGGAACTTCAATAGGGGAATTTGAAGAAGAGGAAGGAAATCTAACAATAGAGGAAGAGGCAATAGCCAACAGAGAGGCAACTATTTTGCCAACATGAAGTGTTATCACTATAACTAGTTAGGACATCCTTCATATAGGTGTCTAGAGGAGGGACGTTCTTCACAAGGAGGTGAAAAAAGAGTGAACTATGTCCATGAAGAGACAAGTGGGAACAAGAACCCTAAATTCCCATTGGAATTAGAGGAGGGAGAAAACCTTATGATAAGGAGAACTCTCATAAAAGAACCAGTGCAGGAAGAAAGCAGTCAGAGGAGAGCACTCTTTAGAGTGAAATGTAAAATGATGGGGAAGGTGTGTAGAGTCATAATAGACTCAAGATAAACTAAAAACATACTATCAGAGGTGTTAGCTCTGTTTCTTGTAACACAACCTTAGAATGACAGTATACTAATTATACTTGAAATGAAAACTTCTTTTGACAAGAGAAAGGCTAATTGCTAAGGACTGGATAAGGTCCTTCTTCATTTTTGAGTTCCACATATACTCAGGCAGGTTTTACCTCTTATGATTGGTGTTTACATAGTATATATTGATGTGGACACTGATTTGTTATGTATCTTTATTGAACCAACTTATGAATCACCTTGCAAATGACCAAGCATAACCATAGGCAAGATATAACCATACAAACTATAGCTATTAGCATAACAAGAACCAGTGGTACAAGGATTCTTTTCATCCTTATTCCTTTTCTTATAGGAGGGATAACCTAATGATTCACTCTCCAAGGAATCAATAATATGGACACTGTCCTGCTGACATAGGTCCTTAACAAGTTCAGTTTATCTGTTCTTAGTAAAAAAGTATTTTAATTGATTTGGTTTTGATAACTTGGAATAACTCAGACACAGATAGATTATGAGACTATTTCTAGACCAATGCCTATCCTTTGGGCTATAGAGTCAAAATAAGAAAAGATATCATAGAAACAAAACACAGCAGATTGCCTTACAACCCACATACAATTTAGGTAAATTGCCTTACAAGTTACCCTGTCACCTCAAATCTATTGTATCAAATTCTTAATCAAAGCAGTATGCTCCTTAAAATTACTTACAAAATTTAATTCTTTCCTTGAAATAAACTTGCAAATAATCAAATGGTTACCTTATAACCAGAATGCTATAGAATACCTTGTAAAATAAGCATAGAAAAGCATACACAAAGAGTAAAAAGACAGCAATAGAGGAGAGTAAAATTGCACCGTATATTATTTATATGATCCAGCTTTTCATACAATGAAAGATTACACAGCTTTAAAAGATATACATAAACCAGAATATCTAAATTCTATTGTATATTATCTCTTTTCAAAAATTTATTCCAACATCAAAGACCCTTAACTATTACAACTCTCCCGCTATATATAAGTTTCAGACTATCTTGGAGTCCCTAAGGATGCAACAAGCTTTGGATAGTCTTAAAACCCTAACCCTAAAGTTACAAGAGAGATAAAAGAGAGAGAGAGAAGAAGCGGTGAAAGGACTGAGTCAAAAAGGTATAAACATATTTCTTTTTCTTCTCCCGATCAGGCGACTGCAATCTGATATGTAGATGGTAGCTGGTAACCTTTAAGCTGAGTCCTAATATTTGTGCTCGCCTGCTCACCTACATTCTCCTTTTGAAATAATTTTCCATCTTGTCTTTGAATAGTGCAGTGCCAACTGTTTACTTTATTCATCGTCCAAAATTTCTTCCTCTACCACATGCTTCTTATTCTTCGGTGTTGTCATGACTTCCCATGCCTTTACTTCAACGTCTATTGGCCAATTGAAGTCCTGAGTACTTTTTACCTGCACCTTTTGCCTGTCCCATCTCACATCAGTGATGTTCTTGACATCAAGTAGGAACTTGTTGATATCTGTCTCTGCTTTAAAGGCCTCATCCAATAATTTATTGAATCCTTCTACATCAACATCTGTTCCCAATAGAAATGTATCTTCGCTAGGCATCTTGGTGTCAAACTCACTTTTTCAGGCATCTATAGTCTTTACCTGGTCATCTTCTCCTTTTAAGGCAGGAATAAACCTATTGAAATCTCTTGAAAAGAGGCTTAATTTTTCCTCTATGTGGTTCAATTTCCCTTTGAAAAATGAGAGAGAAATGTTAACCCTTTTGATCTCATCTTCAACCTCTGTGACAATTGGAGGAAAATCTGGTCTGATGGCTTGTAGAGATGACAATTTTTCAAATAAACTTTCCCTAGCAGACCACTTTGTGAAGTAAGGGTTTAGAACAAGAAGGTACCTCATTCCTCAGCATGCAATGCTGGCAACTTATTATAAGTATTAACTACAACATCATCTTTGTCTTTTAGAATTTCTATTCTATGTTGTAGCATGCCTTTTAATGCTCTCATAGCTATTGCATTTCCTTTTTCTTCATCCACCTTCTGTTCCGTAGCCTCTTCTGACGTAGGCTTGTCTTCAATCTGCATTGGTGGTGGTTGTGCAGGCACATACACTACTTTAGGCTTTGCCTTCAACTCCTCCAGTAATTTTTTTATCAACTCATTCCACTGGTATAGCTGTATGTGGCACATGTCTCTGTCTTTAGATAGTGCACTTGTTTCTTCCAACAGAGTAGTATACCTTTCAGACAATTGTTTTGTCTTGTCCTCGTTGAGTTGAGCCCAGTGTGTCATAATTTGAGATATCTCTAAGTCTCCTATATTATGGACTGACCACACCATCTGATTCCCCACCATATTCTCTTGAATGTTCACTAATTGGGGCTTCTGATCTTTCGGGCTGAGGCTCCACATTGCAAAGGCCTGAGATTTTGGGCTATACCCAAATCCTTTGATCATTTCTCCTACTTGGAATTCACTGGACATTTTAAGGTCTGGCTACTTTCTGATTTGATCTATAATGAAAGAAGATGCCAAGTCCCAACCTTCAACCAACAATATACCACTTCCTAGTACCATCTTCCTAGCATGCTCAGGGGAAATGTCTTCAATCTTAGGATCATAATTCTGTAAGGCTACTAGGGCTTCATTGGTAATTGTTTCTTTCTCATCCATAGTTAATTGGGACTTGAGCTGCTCTATTTTGTGCCATCTGAGGAGATCTTTAAATTCCTCTATTTTTACGAAACTGTCATCATCTAAGAACTTTTTCTTGTTAATCAACCTTTCATCTACATATGCCCGAAGTGGTATCTCAACTTCATCTTCTGGATTAGGCCTTTGCTTCTTGCCTTCTCTGATTTCTTTCCTTAGGTTATGATCATATAATCTGGTGCCAGGTACTAAGGCCTTAACCTTATCCTTTTTCTTACCTTGCCCTTCCACTGAAGGTTGACCTAATTCCATCTTTTGCCTGTTTGCAGCAGGCTCCTCTATATCATCAGGTTGAGTAGCAACTATCAGGTCTACAATATGTTGCTCTGCTCCCTCTAACTATGGGATCTCAGCCATTTCTTGCTCTAAATCTTGTTGTAGTGGAGGAGACATGGGAGGACGTGCATAGTCACTATCATCACCACTCCCATATTCTGATTCTGAGTGTTCAGGTGATTGAGCACCTTTCTTATCAAGGACTGTATCAAGTTGATCCACAAGCACATAGTAATTATCAATCATTGCCTTAATCTTATCAAAATATGGGAGGTCAGGGTAAAACCCTCCAAACGACAAACCATTCCTCTTTATTTGTATTTGCAGCTTCAGCAACTCATGGATTCTCAATCTCCTCATGTGAATGTCATCTTCATCATGGATATTTCTTGTTGAATCTTCTTCAATGAATTCACAATGCACATTGGTATTAGGGATGGTAGGAGTATACAGCTTCCTAACCCCTACCATGAAACCCTCTGGGTCAATATACCTATAAGGGGCTGCCCCCATTCTGTACTTTTCCAACCACTGACCCACTTCATCTATGGCATTCTTGCCAATTGTAAAATTAGAAATTTTGAATTGTCTAGGGGTTATAGTCCCCTTTTTGTGCGTTGCAAAGTGCTCATTATCTGTTAGCATCAGCTGCCAAATGAATTCCATTGCAGCTACTCTTGCAGGCACATGATATGGTAATATGTGAGGTGGGTGAACACATCCATATACCCTGATAATAGTGAAATTATCCTCCAAGAAAAAGTCACCCCAATTATGATTTCCAGGCCAATTGTCTAAATACTCATAGGGCCTGAGCAGTTGCATGATCTTCAATGGAACTCTAGTCCTTTTTATTCCCAAACTTTGAACAATTGGATATACAATCCAATTCTGAAAGGCACAGTAATCACAATCCCTAGAAGTATAATTCCAAACCCTGACCTAAAACTGGATAGGATTTGGTTGTGCTTGATAGAATCTCTGAGGGGATAAATTATGCACATTCATGATTACAAAATTGAAATATAAGAGAAGGTGCATTAGGACTGAATAATGCAAGAATTTTGGCTC
>MU223335.1:3044968-3067611 GCA_018584345.1 Thuja plicata | reverse complement strand
AAATTATGCACATTCATGATTACAAAATTGAAATATAAGAGAAGGTGCATTAGGACTGAATAATGCAAGAATTTTGGCTCCTCCTCCTTGGGGTTATTTAGTTTCTTTTGAGTTGCAACAAAACCCTCGTGCATTTCATCAATTATGTGTTGTATGTAATCATAACTGGTGCTTGAATGCACCTCTTGCAAGTCTAAAACCATCATTAAGATGCCTTGACTGATTCTCTCAGCATCTCCTTCTATCCCTAGTACTGTACATAGAGTATAGGCATTGTACTTGATGTAGAAATGCAGGTCCTTATAATAATAAGGATATGGCTCAACCATAGGACCTAAATAATCTCTCAATTCTTTTGGCATATGTTTCTGCAATAAACTCTTTGCAATAGCAGGCTTGGAACTATATCTTTTCTCCTGCCTTTTCATGTCAATTTTAGTAGATATGGTACTATACAAGCCAAAGGCTTGCATGAATGAGTTCCTATTTAGAATTAACACGACAGTGCCATCATCCCTTTTGATGGTCTTTTTTAGGGCATCATAGTGACTTGCCAGGTCTAGAAATAGGTCTACATCTAAGAAGACATCAGGAACAAGTAAACTAGCAAGACCACATGTCCAAGGGTTTGACACTGGTATGGGCTTATCAGAATTTTTATAAAACTAGGTGAAAAGAGAGTAACCTGTTGTGCCTGGGGCAACAACATCTCAAATGTTCTTGTACTCATCCTTGAAAACACCTGCATCAGCCTTTTTATTTTGTGTTGAACCTGGTAGGAGACGCAGAAACTCATTAGAGAAACTCAGCTTTCCTTTCTGTTCCTCTCCACTTCCACCACTTGTTGAAGCTACACTCCCAGCTCCGCTCATTTTTGCAATGTTTGAATCTCCCTTTTCAAACTGATATTGAAACAAATCTAATCTCCAATATCAGCTGTTTATTTCGTGCACAATTTTCTGCAATTTAGGGCTCTCTGATCAATTTTGAATACACTACAAACTACACAAAATATTACTCTCCTGAAAGTTAGCAACTTGGCTCTCAAAACTGAAAGCACGGTGAATGAGAATGAATGGTCTATCAAATCCTTATAGATTTCATTTAGAGTACACAGCTCATAATTCAGAAACATCAGTTCCGCCATTAATTCGGGATGCTGTGAATTTTGAAAAACCTAGCCGTAGTTGCACGAAGTTGACAGGAAATCAAATATTGAAAAATGGATCCTCAGAGCAATCAGATAATGTTTAAGAAAGCTGACATGTCATATTATGATTCACTGTCTATCTCACATATCAGCTACCCTTAATGCACAGTAATCAAAATTCAAACCTCTGATTGGTTGCCAAGAGATTTCCTCTGTCACGTCACAAAACTGCCGCCAGTTTTTAGATCTTGTAATAAGGCGACCATGCGACTGCATTAAGTCTCTTTGTCGCGGGCATTTGTTATTAACCATGGTTTTATCTTTAGACTTAGCGATAAATTGTTTCCTTTAACCTTGGCTGACCTGAGTTATTTTCTAGCGATCACGCGAAATGACCGAAATCAAAGTCGCACGCAGTTTACCTTAACTCATCTTTCTTTCTGAGACCTAGCGACAAGCCATTATTCCTAACCTTCACAGTTGTCTCCTTGTCACTGGATGCCTACTTTTCATTTCAAGACCACGCGACAACCTTTAGTCGCTTAGTCGGGAGATATATTCAACTTTACCTTAACATGTTATATGTGCCCTTTCTTTACTTATAGCGACTGCGCGACATGCCCTAATCGCCAAGTCAGGAGGACTTTTCTCCAGGGACACTTTTCTTTCTAGATATCACGACCACCGTCAGATATTTTGTTCTCTTCATCCAATGGCTGGAATGTAATCGCTATATATTCTTTACATACCCTTAAGTCATTCCCAGACACTGCGACTGAAGGGAAACACCTTGGTCTCATAGTCGCCCAATCCACTTCTTCCTTCTGGCAACCTCGCGATAAACCTCAGCATCCACCTGGCTTATGACACATGTCACCTGATCATTTGTCCTCTTGCTATACACTGAAGAGATGAGTCATCGTCTTTCTCTAGCGACAACCCGACTAAGCAATACTGCAAACTTCAAACAGTTAGTCGCGTAGTCTGAGCTGATATCTCTTAACCACTGTTCTATTCCGAGACCACGTGACTGAAAGAAAACTTAACTGTTAGCCCTGGTTTGATCTGGCGGTGATGCGACATGAGGTAATCATGAAGTCTGTGAACATTTTCTTAACTGTTTAAATTCTCCCGCGATCACCTGACTGAAAGTGGGCCCCATCCTTTACAAAGCTTATAACATGAGTATCTTGCGACTACCCGACTGAAAGAAATCGCTAAGTCTCAGAATGCTGAAGGAATATTCTATTTTTAAAAGAGACTATGTGACACAAGGGAAACGCAGAGTCGGGGAGAGAAAAGGAATATTCGGCTGGGATCACGCGACAAGGTGACCTGACTTAGAACACATGTCTTAAGTGAAACAAAAAAGGTAATGCTGAAACAGAAGCGCCATGACCTAGGGTATAATTTATCATTTTAACACTTGGATCACTAGGGTTTTTTAGGGTTTTTGCAATTTGGGCACAGCTTAGAAATGAAAACCTGAAACTTGACAGAGAAAAGGACCAAGAACAAGGGATAGCAAGAAAAATAGGAAATACAACCAACAGTGGCTCTAACTGAGGATGGTTAAATGCACATTTATACCGAGAACCACAGAATCTCTGGTTGCAGACCAACCTTCTAACAGAGCAAAACCCTAAAGCAAGAAGGGAAATATGTACAGAATTTACAAACAAGGGACAAGGAAAGGAGAATATATTACATACTTACTTATGCACCTTGAACCTTTAGTCGAAGAAAGGCTTCAAAAACTGCCCATGCACAGGCAACTCAAAGAGGTTTCCTTCCATATTATTCAATAGGTATGAATCCTTGCCAAATCTTTCTGCAATAATGAATGGCCCTAACCACAAAGATTCAAACTTCTTATGTTTGCCGTTATCCTCTGCCCTTGCATTCCATTGGAGGACTAGATCATCAACTTGGAATTTTCTCTTAGTAGCCCTCTTGTCAAAAAGATACTTCATTTTTTGCTGTAGCTTTATATTTTCTCTCTGACTTCTTCTCCTTATCTCATCCAATTCATTCAGCTGCATCATTTTGTTTTGCATATCATCAGAGACATACAAATGTTCTTCTTGTATGTATTGGCAAATGGGCAACAAATTGTTAATGGGCAATCTTGCTTGTAAGCCATACACTAACTCAAAAGGTGATTGACCAGTTGCCTTCTTTAGCATTATTCTATCAGCCCAAAGAGCTAATCTCAATTTTGTATGCCATGTCCTTTTGTTTTGTTCCAGAGTCCTTTTCAATATTTTCAAAAGGCTTTTATTGCTAGACTCAGCTTGTCCATTGGCCTGTGGATGATATGGGGATGAATATGATATTGTAATCCCATAATGCTCATAGAAACTTGTCATTTCGCCTGATCTGAAACTCATAGCATTATCCATTATCAATTTACTAGGCACACCAAATCTGGTCAGGATGTTTTCTAACAAAAATTCAGTAACCACCTTACTAGTTTCTTTCCTTGTGGGGATAGCCTCAATCCATTTAGTAAAGTAATCTGTGGCAACCAAAATCCAACTGTGTCCTCCACTGGACTTTTCCTAAAATTCACCAATAAAATCAATGCCCCATATAGCAAAAGGAGCCTCAGTACTCACTAGGTTGAGTAACAGAGCACCTGCAAATTTCAACTTATTGGAGAACCTCTGACATGGTTCACATTTCCTAACATGCATGTAAGTATCTTTGAACAGATTAGGCCAATAATATCCTTCCCTTAGAATTTTATGGGTAGTGGTCTTAGCAGAAAAGAGACCTCCACACTGTCCCTCATGCATCTCAGACAAGACTTTCTCAGCTTGATATTTGTCTAGACATAGCAATAGAACTGCATTCTTATCTTTCCAGAACAAATCCCCTTGAATCAAAACATACCTTTGAGCCTGCAGCTTCAAACTTCCCTTTTGATTATCAGATAAATGGTTAGGACACTTAGCATTTTTGAGGAAAAAGACAATATCAGCATAATACGGCTGTCTCTCTATACTGGTAATGGCTTGATCATGTATCTCAATTTGATTTGATTGTACTAGGTCCAGGTTCTCTTCTGTCATTAGTTTTTCCAAACCTTGGCCTCTTACCAATTTGGTGATGTTGAGTTCTAGATTGAATTCCTAGATCCTTGTAATCCATTTGCATCTTTTACCAGTAACCTCTGACTGGGTAAGAATATCCTTTATAGCTGAATGTGGAACATAGGCCTGCACCTTGGCACAAACCAAGTAAGGCCAGAAAGACTTCACGGCCTTTACCAATGCATAAGCTTTCTTTTCCATTATATCATAGTTAAGTTCTACAGCCTGCAAGGATTTACTATAGAAGGCTATGGGGTGTTCAAATCCTTTCTCATCCTTTTGAAGCAAAATTGCAGCAATTGTATGAAATGAAGCAAATGAAAACAGAGAGAAAGGCTTAGTTTAATCCGGAGATTTCAACACTGGATTTTCCTGCACTGCCTTCTTTATCTTTTCAAAAGCTTTCTGAGCTTCATCATTCCAAACAAACTTAGTATCTTTTTTCAGCAATTTCACAATGGGCTTGACAATTTTAGTAAAGTTGGCAACAAATCTTTAGACAAAGTTAATCTTTCCTAAGAAAGATTGTACACCTTTTAAGTTCTTTGGAGCAACCACTTTCTGAATTGCTTCTACTCTTTCAGGGTCTATTCTCACCCCTTCTCTGGACACTATATGTCCAAGCACTTTTCCTTCCTTAATTGCAAAATGACATTTCTTAGGGTTTAAAGAAACACCATATTCCAATGCTTTATTAAAAAATTTACCAAAATGATCACAATGATCATTAGCCCTCTTAGAATATGCAGTTAAGTCATCTTGGTACACAACCATGAATAAATCAATAAATTCCTTGAAAGCAACATCCATGGCTCTTTGAAAAGTTGCACCTGCATTTATCAAACCAAAGGGAATTCTGATATAAACATATGTTCCCCAAGGAGTAGTAAATGCAGTCTTGTATTGTTCTGACTCTTTGACAAGAACCTGGTTGTATCCTGAAAAACCATCCATCATTGACAGTAATTCACAACCAATTACCTTGTGCAACATTGCTTCCATGTTTGGAAGGGAGTAATTATCTTTTAAAGAAGCAATGTTAAGATTTTTGAAATCAACGCACAATCTGATGTCACAATTCTTCTTCCTGACTGGCACTAGATTTGACACCCATGTTGAGTGTCTAATCGGTTGAATTATCCCAGCATACTTGAGTTTCATCAACTCCTGCTGCATTTTGGGAGCCAACAAGGGGTTAATAGGCCTTTGTTTCTATCTAAATGGTTTGACATCTGATTTCAGAGGAATTTCATGTTGGAAGAGGTCCTCTCTATATTCCTTCAAGTCCTCATATGACCAAGCAAAAACATGCTTGTACTTTCTCAGTAACTTGATGAGGTTTATCCTTACATGAGAGTCCAAACCTTTTCCAATATAAAATATCTGAGGACTATTTTCTGATCCTAAATTGACTTCCTCCAAATCCTCAACATGAGCATTTCTTATCTTGGCTGAATCATTTTGTTTACTAACAAACAATGCTTCAAGTTCAACTAATCCCCTAGGAATCTGATTTGAACTTAATTGAACAACTTCATTTCCAAAGATGTATTCTTTCCCGTTTTCAGATTCCAATAAGGAACTGCAATCTATACTCTGGTTTTCATATTGATCTAAACATTGCATGAACCTTAGGATATCTTGATCATCTTGGAACACTTGCTAGTTATATATGTTATCAGGGATAACTGGTCTTGTTTTTACCTCAAGTATTGATACTCCATGTAAGGTCAAATCATCGTTTTTCAAAGCAACATTTGCTAAAAAATCAGCCATAATGTTCTTTGACCTTTCCAACCAAGTTATATTGAAAGCATCAAACATCTCAAGTTGATCCCAAATAGCATGCTGGTACATTTTCAGTCTGTCATTTTTCACAGAATATTTGGATCTGACTTGTGCTACCACTAACTCAGAGTCACCATAAACATTTAAACATTTTATACCATGTTTGATAGCCATTTCAAGTCCTAAAAATAGGGCCTCATATTCTGTAGTGTTATTAGTACACTGAAAAGCCAGCAGAAATGAGTATTTGAAAGTTGTACCTGATGGGGATATCAATAATACTCCTGCTCCTGATCCTTTTTTAGAGCAAGCACCATCAAAGTACATTTTCCATATCCCATCCTCTTGTAAAATTAATTCTTTACTTAAAGAATAATTTCCTTGATCTTGAGAATAAGGTTCTTCCTTTTGCATTCTGAAGTTCTCCATGTCTATGTCAATGCAATAGTTCACATGAGTATCCTCATATTTTTCTATCATATGGGGAGTTCGGCTCTCTCTTAAAACACTGACATTTTCTCCTGCAATATTGAAAGTAGAAAATGATAAATCATTTTGTATACTTCCCCCCATTGAAGCACTCCACTTTCTTGATAGTAACATGCCATAATGAGGTGGTATATCAACCACAAGAACATTCATTGTCATCACCACATCAGGGCAAAGTGCCAATCTGTAAGGCATGGCCTCAATAGTACCAATTACAGGGACTTCTCTGGAATCCATAACTCTACATCTTCCATGAGGTGTGTCAACTTGTAGGCCCATGGCCTTCATGATCTCAATAGGCATGACTGTATTAGAAGCTCCTAAATCAATCATGCAATTCTTGAGCATTTTATCATTTATTATCAATGACAGAAAGAATGGGTCCACCACCTTTGGGGAAGAATTTGCATTCAAGAATATTTGAGGAATCTTAGATGTTAACATCTCATCCTCATTTCCCTTGATAGGTGGCATCTGAGATACATCCACTGGGTCTTGAACCTTTATTATAGGTACACTGTCTAGTAATGACATCACCTTTTCCTTATGTTCCTTGATCCTCATCATTTCCAAGAATGGTACCTTAACTGTCATCTGAGACAAATAATGACCCATGTCAACTAGAGTATAGCAAACATCTGAATTTTTTGTCTTATCAATGGTAATCTCATTATCCTCATTATGTTTCTTTTGGAATGACTATTTCAACCTTTTGTTGTCTATCTTTTGAACAGGGACAACCTTTTCCTGATCCTTGTCATTTTCATCTTGTGCAACATCTGACTGCACAGTTTTTGTGATGACCTTGACCTTGTGTTTATTTATATCTTTTCTAGGTTCCTCTTTTTTCTGCACATACTGAGGCCCTAATTTATTTTCCTTTATGAAAACACCTGAGGGCTAGCCACCAGTTCCACCTACCACCCTGTTTCTTAAGTGATAATTGCTTCTAGCTTTACTCACTAACTCAGCAGTGATTCTAGCCTTTTCTTCATCTAAAGATTTTCTTATGAGGGGAATTTCTTGGCTATCCTGAGCATAGCATCTATTATTATCATCATTTTCATCAACTTCACTATCAGATAAGACCTGTTGATGGTGATCCTCAACCCTTCTCTGTGAAACATAGGAATCATGATTTTCCTCTTCACTGTTTGAATCAGTATCATGACATGAATAAGTATTAGTCATACTATGGTCATACTGTTCCCCTTCATCATTTTCTTGTTCCTCAGTTGCTTTTAGATCCAAGGAAATAACACAAAAATCAGGATTATGAGGGGCATCACAAGCTCCACACCAGGTTTCTTCATTGCAGAAATGGACTGAATTTCTATGAAGGGGGTCAGGAGTTTTATTGTCTGTTCTTTCTCTCTTAGGTGTACCAACAGGCTTTCAATCCTTGAACTGAGTTCCATATGGGTGATTTTGCATTCTGTTCTAAGGATTGTAATTATTGTTGTAAAGAGGTTTATTATTCTGGGGAGCTCTATATTCCTTGTATTCTGGTTCTTTCAGATTGCTCTTACTAAACCTGGGATCATCTCTCCTATTTAACTTACCTGACACTCTTCTATTCATTTCAATATTGACTGCTATCTTGTAAGCATCAGTGAGTGTCCTAGGGTTTTTTTCTCTCAGAGCATATCCCATTTTGGAATCATAAGCATTTAGATAAGTTGCCAGACAAACTTCTTCATCAAGCTTTATCTTTTGAAAGAGTTTATGCATAGCTCTTTGAAATCTTGTATTAAACTCTGTAACCTCTTCATTGTAATTTTTCTTAATATTATTGAACTCATTCAATAAAAAACCCTTATTTGTTTTATCACCATACTGATCTTTGAACAAATCAATCAGCTCATCCATAGAAACAACAGAGCCATTTGCAAGGCTCCTGAACCACTCTCTTGCATCTTCAACAAGGGACTGAACAAAGAGTTTCATTAATACATCTTCATGGGTGATATTCAAATCATCAACAAAGTCAATGTATTTTCTTAAGTGTGCCTCATAGGAAATCACATTATTTCCAGCAAATTTTGGGAGCTTTTCTCCTATGTCACCCACATCTTTAGGAAAGGCATTAGGGTATCCTGGGATACCCACAAAATCAAATTGTTTGTACCTTTCATTGTGCAATGGTTTCCTTTGAAAAATATCATCTTTTTTATCCATAGTAGCTTTTCCTCTTAAAGATGTATTATTCTCTGGTCCAGAAAAAGAATATTTTGAAGATTGTAAAAAATCAATCTTTTTCTTCATTTCGATTGTGGCAGCTTCCATTTGAGATTTTTCCAACATCTTTTCCATAGTTTCTTTTTCAATTCTAAGCTTTTCTAAATCAATTTCCAATTTGGACATTTGTTCAACTATAGGCTTCTGAAATTTTTGTTCTTGATCTTTATGTTCACCCATCTTTTGTTTACCCTCATTTATTTGCAAGATAGAAGCTTTATGAGTAAAGGGTATTTCTTTATCTTTCTTAGGCTTGTTTGTTTCTTTCTCAGTTTGGTGTTTCGGAAGTCTTTTTCTATTGTTCTCAGGAGCCTTATGATCATTCTTTTTCTTTCTTATTTCTCTTTCCTTTTTCATTTGTTGGACTAAGGCAAGCTGCTTCAAAATAAATTTCTCTTCATTGTCCAGCATGTCAGAAGGGTCATCTTCTGAATCTGAACTAGGTGTTTTAATCTCTTCTCTTTCAGTAGAAGTGACTGTGGGAGTATCCAATACCCTTTCAGCAGCCTCCTCATAGTCTGAAGTATTTCCATCATGAGAGTGTTGAACAGTATTTTTATCATTTCTGATATTTGTTTCTTCACCTTTTAAAGGAGTTTCATCCATATTATCTTGATTTCTCTTTTTCCTCCAAGAGGCACCAACTCTTGAGGATGATGGGATTCCCTCATTTAATACCCTTTCTGGGTCAGCTCTTGTTTTTGACCTAGTATTCATTCTGTAAGACATTTAATAATTTTTTGCACTAATCTTAGAAACTTTTCAGAGTCGCCACCCAATAAATTGGGATGAATGAATAACTATCAAGGGTTAGTATAACAACAAGAACTAGGATTCTGTAATTATTTTAAATCTTAACACACCAAAGATTTCTGAATACTTCTTCAAGACTTTACAATCTCTGTCCCTAGTAGAGTCGCCAATTTGTTAGCACTTTTTCTTGTAACACAACCTTAGAATGACAGTATACTGATTATACTTGAAATGAAAAATTATTTTGACAAGAGAAAGGATAATTGCTAAGGACTGGATAAGGTCCTTCTTCATTTTTGAGTTCCACATATACTCAGGCAGGTTTTACCTCTTATGATTGTTGTTTACACAGTATATATTGATGTGGACACTGATTTGTTATGTATCTTTATTGAACCAACTTATGAATCACCTTGCAAATGACCAAGCATAACCATAGGCAAGATATAACCATACAAACCATAGCTATTAGCATAACAAGAACCAGTGATACAAGGATTCTTTTCATACTTCTTCCTTTTATTATAGGAGGGATAACCTAATGATTCACTCTGTAAGGAATCAATAATATGGACACTGTCCTACTGACATAGGTCCTTAACAAGTTTAGTTTATCTGTTCTTAGTAACAAAGTATTTTAATTGATTTGGTTTTGATAACTTGGAATAACTCAGACACAGATAGATTATCAGACTGTTTCTGGATCAGTGCCTATCCTTTGGGCTATAGAGTCAAAATAAGCAAAGATATCATAGAAACAAAACAAAGTGGATTGCCTTACAACCCACATACAATTCAGGTAAATTGCCTTACAAGTTACCCTGTCACCTCAAATCTATTGTATCAAATTATTAATCAAAGCAGTATGCTCCTTAAAATTACTTACAAAATTTAATTCTTTCCTTGAAAGAAACTTACAAATAATCAAATGGTTACCTTATAACCAGAATGCTACAGAATACCTTGTAAACTTAGCATAGAAAAGCATACACAAAGAGTAAAAAGACAACAATAGAGGAGAGTAAAATTACACCGTATATTATTTATATGATCTAGCTTTTCATACAATGAAAGATTACACAGCTTCAAAAGATAGACATAAACCAGAATATCTAAATTCTGTTGTATATTATCTCTTTTCAAAAATTTGTTCCAACATCAAAGACCCTTAACTATTACAACTCTCCCACTATATATAAGTTTTAGACTATCTTGGAATCCCTAAGGATGCAACAAGCTTTGGATAGTCTTAAAACCCTAACCCTAAAGTTACAAGAGAGATAAAAGAGAGAGAGAGAAGAAGTGGTGAAAGGACTGAGTAAAAAAGGTATAAACATATTTATTTTTCTTCTCCCAATCAGGCGACTGCAATCTGATTTGTAGATGGTAGCTGGTAGCCTTTAAGCTGAGTCCTGATAGTTGTGCTCACCTGCTCACCTACATTCTCCTTTTGAAATAACTGTCCATCTTGTCTTTGAACAGTGCAGCGCCAACTATTTACTTTATTCATCGTCCAAAATTTCTTCCTCTACAACAGGCTTCTTTTTCTTCGGTGTTGTCATGACTTCCCATGCCTTTACTTCATCGTCTGTTGGCCAATTGAAGTCCTGAGTACTTTTTACCTGTACCTTTTGCCTGTCCCATCTCACATCAGTGATGTTCTTGACATCAAGTAGGAACTTGTTGATATCTGTCTCTGCTTTAAAGGCCTCATCCAATAATTTATTGAATCCTTCTACATCAACATCTGTTCCCAATAGAAATGTATCTTCACTAGGCATCTTGGTGTCAAAATCACTTTTCCAGGCATCTATAGTCTTTACCTGGTCATCTTCTCCTTTTAAGGAAGGAATAAAACTATTGAAATCTCTTGAAAAGAGGCTTAATTTTTCCTCTATCTGGTTCAATTTCCCTTTGAAAAATGAGAGAGAAATGTTAACCCTTTTGATCTCATCTTCAACCTCTGTGACAATTGGAGGAAAATCTAGTCTGATGGCTTGTAGAGATGACAATTTCTCAAATAAACTTGCCCTAGCAGACCACTTTGTGAAGTAAGGGTTTAGAACAAGAAGGTACCGCATTACCTCAGCATGCAATGCTGACAACTTATTATAAGTATTAACTACAACATCAGCTTTGTCTTTTAGAATTTCTATTCTACGTTTTAGTATGCCTTTTAATGCTCTCAGAGCTATTGTATTTCCTTTTTCTTCATCCACCTTCTGTTCCACTGCGTCTTCTGACCTAGGCTTGTCTTCAATCTGCATTGGTGGTGGCTGTGGAGGCACATACACTACTTCAAGATTTGCCTTCAACTCCTCCAGAAATTTGTTTATCAACTCATTCCGCTGGTATAGCTGTATGTGGCACATGTCTCTGTCTTTAGACAGTGCACTTGTTTCTTCCAACAGAGTAGTATACCTTTCAGACAATTGTTTTGTCTTGTCCTCGTTGAGTTGAGCCCAGTGTGTCATAATTTGAGATATCTCTAAGTCCCCTGTATTCTGGACTGACCACACCATTTGATTCCCCACCATATTCTTTTGAATTTTCACTAATTGGGGCTTCTGATCTTTCAGGCTAAGGCTCCACATTGCAAAGGCCTGAGATTTTGGGCTATACCCAAATCCTTTGATCATTTCTCCTACTTGGACTTCACTGGACATTTTAAGGTCTGGCTGCTTTCTGATTTGATCTATAATGAAAGAAGATGCCAAGTCCCAACCTTTAACCAACAATATACCACTTCCTAGTACCATCTTCCTAGCATCCTCAGGGGAAATGTCTTCAATCTCAGGATCATAATTCTGTAAGGCTACTAGAGCTTCATTGGTAATTGTTTCTTTCCCATCCATAGTCAATTGGGACTTGAGCTGCTCTGTTTTGTGCCATCTAGGAAATATTTAAATTCCTCTATTTTTATGAAACTGTCATCATCTAAGAACTTTTTCTGGTTAAGCAACCTTTCATCTACACATGCCCGAAGTGGTATCTCAACTTCATCTTCTGGATCAGGCCTTTGCTTCTTGCCTTCTCTAATTTCTTTCCTTAGGTTATGATCATATAACCTGGTGCTAGGTACTAAGGCCTTAACCTTATCCTTTTTCCTACCTTTCCCTTCCACTGAAGGTTGACCTAATTCCATCTTCTACCTCTTTGCAGCAGGCTCCTCTATATCATCAGGCTGGGTAGCAACTGTCAGGTCTACAATATGTTGCTATGCTCCCTCTAACTGTGGGATCTCAGCCATTTCTTTCTCTGAAGCTTGTTTTAGTGGAGGAGACATGGGAGGACATGCATAGTCACTATCATCACCACTCCCATATTCTGATTCTAAGTGTTCAGGTGATTGAGCACCTTTCTTATCTAGGAATGTATCAAGTTGATCCACAAGCACATAGTAATTATCAATCATTGCCTTAATCTTATCAAAATATGGGAGGTCAGGGTAAAACCCTCCAAACGACAACCCATTCCTCTTTATTTGTGTCTGCAGCTTCAGCAACTAATGGATTCTCAATCTCCTCATGTGAATGTCATCTTCATCCAAGATATTTCTTGTTGAATCTTCTTCAATGCATTCACAATGCACATTGGTATTAGGGATGGTAGGAGTATACAACTTCCTAACCCCTGCCATGAAACCCTCTGGGTCAATATACCTATAAGGGGCTGCCCCCATTCTGTACTTTTCCAACCACTGACCCACTTCATCTATGGCATTCTTGCCAATTGTAAAATTAGAAATTTTGAATTGTCTAGGGGTTATAGTCCCCTTTTTGTGTGGTGCAAAGTGCTCATTATCTGTTAGCATCAGCTGCCAGATGAATTCCATTGTAGCTACTCTTGCAGGCACATGATATGGTAATATGTGAGGTCTAAATACTCACAGGGCCTGAGCAGTTGCATGATCTTCAATGGAACTCTATTCCTTTTTGTTCCCAAACTTTGAACAATTGGATATATAATCCAATTCTGAAAGGCACAGTAATCACAATCCCTAGAAGTATAATTTCAAACCCTGACCCAAAACTGGATAGGATTTGGTTGTGCTTGATAGAATCTCTAAGGGGATAAATTATGCACATTCATGATTACAAAATTGAAATATAAGAGAAGGTGCATTAGGACTGAATAATGCAAGAATTTTGGCTCCTCCTCCTTGGGGTTCTTTAGTTTCTTTTGAGTTGCAACAAAACCCTCATGAATTTCATCAATTATGTGCTCTATGTAATCATAACTGGTGCTTGAATGCACCTCTTGCAAGTCTAAAACCATCATTAAGATGCCATGACCGATTCTCTCAGTATCTCCATCTATCCCTAGTACTCTACATAGGGCATAGGCATTGTACTTGATGTTGAAATGCAGGTCCTTATAATAATATGGATATGGCTCAACCATAGGACCTAAATAATCTCTCAATTCTTTTTGCATATGTTTCCGCAATAAACTCTTTGCAATAGCAGGCTTGGAACTATATCTTTTCTCCTGCCTTTTCATGTCAATTTTAGTAGACATGATACTATACAAGCCAAAGGCTTTCATGAATGAGTTCCTATTTAGAATTAATAGGGCAGTGCCATCATCCCTTTTCATGGTCTTTGTTAGGGCATCATAGTGACTTTCCAGGTCTAGAAATAGGTCTACATCTAAGAATACATCAAGAACAAGTAACCTAGCAAGACCACATGTCCAAGGGTTTGACACTGGTATGGGCTTATCAGAATTTTTATAAAAGTAGGTGAAAAGAGAGTAACCTATTGTGCCCGGGGTAATAGCATCTCGAATGTTCTTGTACTCATCCTTGAAAACACCTGCATCAACCTTTTTCTTTTGTGTTGAACCTGGTAGGAGACGTAGAAACTCATCAGAGAAACTCGGCTTTCCTTTCTGTTCCTCTCCACTTCCACCACTTGTTGAAGCTACACTCCCAGCTCCACTCATTTCTGCAATGTCTAAATCTCCCTTTTCAAACTGATATTGAAACAAATCTAATCTCCAATATCAGCTGTTTATTTTGTGCACAATTTTCTTCAATTTAGGGCTCTCTGATCAATTTTGAATACACTGCAAACTACACAAAATATTACTCTCCTGAAAGTTAGCAACTTGGCTCTGAAAATAGAAAGCACGGTGAACGAGAATGAATGCTCTATCAACTCCTTATAGCTGTCATTCAGAGTACATAGTTCATAATTTGGAAACATCAGTTCAGCCATCAATTCGGCATGCTGTGAATTTTGAAAAACCTAGCTGTAGTTGCACGAAGTTGACAGAAAATCAAATATTCAAAAATGGATCCTCGGAGCAATCAGATAACGTTTAAGAAATCTGACATGTCATATTATGATTTGCTGTCTGTCTCACATCTCAGCTACCCTTAATGCACAGTAATCAAAATTTGAACCTCTGATTGGTTG
Organism: Thuja plicata; assembly: GCA_018584345.1. Lineage (NCBI taxonomy): Eukaryota > Viridiplantae > Streptophyta > Pinopsida > Cupressales > Cupressaceae > Thuja > Thuja plicata. Next base: position 3,052,675 of record MU223335.1, on the reverse strand, counting down.
CCGAGAGATTTCCTCTGTCACGTCACAAAACTGCCACCATTTTTTAGATCTTGTAATAAGGCGACCATGCGATTGCATTAAGTCTCTTTGTCATGGGCATTTGTTATTAACCATGGTTTCATCTTCAGACTTAGCGACAAAGTGTTTCCTTTAACCTTGGCTGACCTAAGTTATTTTCTAGCGATCACGCGACATGACTGAAATCAAAGTCGCGCGCAGTTTACCTTAACTCATCTTTCTTTCTGAGACCTAGCGACAAGCCATTATTCCTAACCTTCACAGTTGTCTCCTTGTCGCTAGATGCCTACTTTTCATTTCAAGACCACATGACAACCTTTAGTCGCTCAGTCGAGAGATATATTCAACTTTACCTTAACATTTTATATGTGCCCTTTCTTTACTTATAGCGACTGCGCGACATGCCCTAATCACCAAGTCGGGAGGACTTTTCTCCTGGGACACTTTTCTTTCTAGACATCGCGACCACCGTCAGATCTTTTGTTTTCTTCATCCAACAGCTGGCATGTAATCGCTATATATTCTTTACATACCCTTAAGTCATTCCCAGACACCACGACTAAAGGGAAACACCTTGGTCTCATAGTCGCCCAATCCACTTCTTCTTTCTGGCAACCTCGTGATAACCCTCAGCATCCACCTAGCTTATGACACATGTCACCTGATCATTTGTCCTCTTGCTATACATTGAAGAGCTAAGTCATCATCTTGCTCTGGCGACATCTCGACTAAGAAATATTGCAAACTTCAAATAGTTAGTTGCGTAGTCTGAGCTGATATCTCTTAACCATTGTTCTATTCCGAGACCACGTGACTGAAAGAAAACTTAACTGTTAGCCCTGGCTTGATCTGGCGATGACGCGACATGAGGTAATTGTGGAGTCTATGAACATTTTCTTAACTGTTTAATTTCTCCTGCGATCACCTGACTGAAAGTGGGCCCCATCCTTTACAAAGCTTATAACATGAGTATCTTGCGACTACCCGACTGAAAGAAATCGCTAAGTCCCAGAACGCTAAAGGAATATTCTATTTTTAAAAGAGACTACGCGACACAAGGGAAACGCAGAGTCGGGGAGAGAAAAGGAATATTCGGCTAGGATCACACGACGAGGCGACCTGACTTAGAACACATGTCTTAAGTGAAACAAAAAAGGTAACGCTGAAACATAAGCGCCATGACCTAGGGTATAATTTATCATTTTAACACTTGGATCACTAGGGTTTTTCAGGGTTTTTGCAATTTGGGCACAGCTTAGACATGAAAACCTGAAACTTGATAGAGAAAAGGACCAAGAACAAGGGATAGTAAGAAAAACAGGAAATACAACCAACAAGAGGAAGCAATTAGCTAGCTAAACATGACAAGGATAACCCACACCAATCCTTATAAAGTCACATGGCTTAACAAAGGACAACATGTCCTAGTTAATGAACAAGCTTGCGTCAAATTCTCCATTGGGAGATATAAAGATAAAGTTTTATGTTATGTCTTATCTATGGACACATGTCACTTTCTCCTAGGTAGACCATGGCAATTTTACTGAATGACTATACATAATGGATTGAAAAACTCCTACACTTTCAAGAAAGATAATGTGACATACAAGATTCAATCATTGTTGGAAGATGCAGAAGTGAAGTCTATAGGTCAAAATGTTCTTATGGTGGGTGAAAAGGAGTTCTTAGAGAGTCTAGATGAAGGAGAAGTAATTTTCTTTACCCTTGTGTTGAAACTAAAGGAAGTTGTAGACAAATTAGAGAAGAAGATAGAGTTACCCAAAGAAGTTCAAGATATGCTAGTAAAGTATCAAGAGATAGTGAGTGATGGAAAAATAGCCACCTTACCACCTAAGAGGTTAGTAAGCCACCAAATAGAGCTAATCCATTTAGCTACCCTACCAAATAAGGTATCCTATAAAATGACTCCCAACATAATGAAGAGATAGCTAGGCAAGTTCAAGAATTGTTAGAACAAGGCCTTATAAGAAAGAGCATTATCCCTTGTGTTGTACCCACAACATTAGCACCTAAGAAATGGGGAACTTGGAGATTATGTAAAAACTCCAGAGAAATCAATAGGATTACCATTAGGTATAGGCTCCCTATCCCTAGGATAGAAGACCTAATGGACTGTCTAATACTTCAGAAAGATAGACTTAAAAAGTGGATACCATCAAATAAGGGTGAATTAAGGGTATGAATGGAAGACAACCTTAAAAACTACTGAAGGACTATATGAATGGCTTGTCATGCCATTTTTCCTATCAAATGCCCCATCAACTTTCATGAGGTTGATGAATGAGGTAGTGAAAGAATACATTGGTAAATTTGTAGTAGTGTACTTGGATGACATACTCATCTTTAGTAGAACAAGAGAAGAGCACCTCGAGCACTTGGAATTTGTATTTAAGAAGCTGCAGGAGGAGAAGTTGATGATCAACTTAGAAAAGTATGAATTAATCAAGACAAAGCTAGTGCAACTTGGTGTTGTATTTTCACAAGGTAACTTAAAGATGGATCCAAGAAAGGTTGAGTTCATCATCAACTGGCCTACTCCAAGGATAATCATTAAGGTAAGGATCTTTCATGGTCTTGCACAATACTATAGAAATTTTATTAAAAAATTTAGTGCAATATGTGCTCCTATGTTAGATACAATTAAGGGAGGCATGAAGACCAATTTTTTTTGGAATGAGAAAGCTAATAGTGGCTTTGAACTACTGAAAAGGAAGATAGCAACTCAACCAATTTTAGTGTTGCCAAGTTTTGAAAAATTGTTCATAGTGGAGTGTGATGCCAGTAATGTGGAAATTGGAGCAGTCCTAAGTCATGAGGGAAGACTAGTGGCCTTTCATTCAGAGAAGTTGAGTGAAGCTAAGAAGAGATATTCTTCTTATGACCTAGAGATGTATGCTCTGGTCCAGTCATTGAGAAAATGGAGGCATTACTTATTGCCAAAGGAGTTTATAGTTTATTTTGACAACCAAGCATTGATTTTCTTGAACTCACAAGACAAATTTGTTAGAATGAATTTAGAATAACTGAGAGGGGAGGGGTGAATTAGTTATCCTCAGGTCTAGATGTAGCAAATAAAACTTTTTGAATTTCAGATCTACTTGGCAGTAGTAGCATAAGTCAGCAACTTATTCTTGTAGATTACTGTCAATTGAAATTAGCTTGTAGAAACATAACAATAAAGAAAACCATAAGCATTCACACAAGTTGATAAAAATATTTAACATGGAAACCCAATATGGGAAAACCACCAGTAACATGCTACCAAGTTTTCACTCTTCTGAAGTCATGCCCTGTGAGGAGCCAACCCTGTTAAAGGTTACAATAACAAACTGCTAGGTGTGACCTGGTTAAAGGATTTAATTACCCTGTCTGGAGTGGCCTTGTTAGAGGACTTATAACATTCCACCTAAATGCCACCTTGTTAGAGGATTTATACAAATGATTGTTAAGTCAACCTTCTTAAAGGATTTAACTGATACAATGCTAAGAAAGTAATCGATAGTTATGATCTGATACATACAACTTACTTTGCAATACATATCCAATTACAGCTCTGATGTTAACTTATTAGATAGCTTGCATTGTCATTTCAACCTTCTGATCTCCTTGGAAATCTGTCAAGAAATCACACAGCAACTCTCTACTTCTGCTTTTTGCCTTCTTTGCTAGATCATGCCAAATAGTAAATCAACTATTCAAACCTCTTGCATACACATACACTCTTGGACACTGAATGAATAACCCCTTGAGGTTATCATATACCTCTCTGTCTAGGTCACATAAATATTTTACCGCTTAAACAAGATCGTAGATCTTAGGTTAGGTCAGATCCAACAGATCATTCCATCTTTGCATTACATGTACTTCTCCAAAGTAGTCTCTAATTAAATCTTGAAACCATGCATAATTATGATTACCCATACATTAAATGGCATCAATCAATCTTTAATTAACATTACAAATCCCAATAAAATTAACTAAGTCGACCAGAGATCTCGAATCTCATCATTAATCCAATTACTGTAAGTCGGCCAACATCACTGTTTCCACTCGGAAATTTCAACTTTGCTCATCATGAACAACGTTTCTTGTCATGAACAAATTTACTCGACACAAGCAACTTTGTTCGGCACAAAATAGCTAGAAAAACTATCTTTGAAAGATAAACAACTAATTACTTTGCCAAAGTGCCAACTGATCAAGTACCCTTTTAGTTTCCTTAACTCAACCATTCACTTGGTCTTCTTGTTAAATCTTGTTCATCAATAATAGATATGGTACTCAAATAGATAACAATAGTCTAGCCAGTTAAGGTTTGACAACAATGAAAAAATAATAATTGCTTGCATTGTCAATTTCCAATAATCTCCCTCTTTGGCATTGATGGCAACACAAAATATTAAAACAATGATTTAACAAGCATAGTTACCAACCAATCCAAAAAGTCACCTGTGTTCCTTTATATGAACAAATTTTCATTAATGTCTTTAGCTTCATTCTAATTCTTATCTGTAAAACATTTCTCCCTCAATGTCTGTAATTACACTATCATCATCTATGTCTAATCATCTATAGAATCCCTCTGAGTAGATAATCACTTCAATGTTTTCAATAGTAACTTTTGCCTCTATATAATCTTTCCTCCTTTGTAATCTCTCTTTCTCGACAATCTCTTCCTCTTTATAGGTAATCTCTCCCTCTTTGACAACAATGCCAAAGATGTCGATATCATTATCATGTAGATCTATAGTATCATGTTGATCCTATCATCTTGATTATGACTGATTTTTCTTTTTTTTCCTTGTTCATCTTCACAACTTTAGCTAGCATCCTAAAGTGTGACTTACTGTGCATCGATGTGTCAAATATTTTGAATGTAGTATTTGATGCAACAGTACCATATAGAACTTAATTAGCCTCAGTTAGGGGAATCACCCCTAATTTAAATCATAGATAATCATGAGCATCCTTGGGTAGTGCTTTTGTGAATATGTCTGCTAATTGTTCTTTGGTGTTCACATAATCTAGTCTCACTTCTTTACTTTGAACTAGCTCCCTCAAGTAATGATACTTGATAGCTATATGCTTTGTCTTTGAGTGCATAATAGGACTTTTAGAAATATTAATAGCACTTGTGTTATCACAATATATGACAATTGGGTAAGTGATTTCTTCCTTCATACCTTTCAGTAGTATCTTAAACCACACAATGTTAGAATAGTTAACTGCTGCTACCACATACTCGGCTTCAACTGTAGATTGTGAGGTGTAGTTATGTTTCTTGCTTGTCTAGGAGATCAATATCTTTCCTAAAAGAAATGCTTCACCAGTAGTGTTTTTCCTGTCATCAACATTTCTAGCCCAGTCAGAGTTAGTGTAAACTCTGAGTTCAAACTTGTCATTCTTTTTGTAGTATAGACCATAGTCATCAGTTCCTTTCAAATATCTCAGAATCCTTTTTATTTCCATCATGTGAGTTTCCTTGGGATTAGCAGAAAACCTTGCAACAATCCCAACAGCTAGGGCAATATCAGGTCTACTATGTACAACATACTGTAGTTTTCCAATCATTGATCTGTAGAGTGTTTGGTTCACTTCTTTTGTGTCATCACCTTTTGTCAGCTTCTGTCTAGCAGCCATGGGTGTACTCACTAGTTTGGATTCTTCCATTCCAAAAGTTTTCAGTATCTCTTTGATGTATTTAGATTGAGTGATATAGATACCATTTTTCATTTGATAGATTTGTAAACCAACAAAGAATTTTATTTCACCAAACATAGACATCTCAAACTCAGTTTGCATCTTTGTTGCAAATTTTTGACATAACACATATTGTCCACTAAATATGATGTCATCTACAAAAATTTTAGCTAATAATGTGCCTTTGCTTTGCTCTATCTTCAAGTATAGGTTGTTGTTGTCATTGGTTTTTGCAAATCCAATCTTGATAAGATAATTGTGCAATCTCTCATACCATGCTCTTGGCACTTGCTTCAATCCATATAATTCTTTGTGCAATCTGTAAACCATATCCATTTTTTTTGGGTCTACAAAACCATCAACTTGCTCAATATACACTTCTTCTTCTAAAATACAATTGAGAAATGCAGATTTCACATCCATCTGATAAACTTTGTGTCATGCCCCAAAATCTGGGCATTAATACCTCAGTAAAATGAACATAAGTTTTTCTTTTAATAATGTTAAGTTAATTATAGAAGATGAGATAGCTTCTACACCTATGCAAATATTACAAAGTATAATAATTGAAAGTTTAATCAACAATAATAATTAATGCCATACTCGTAAGATTTTCCAATCACTTTACTAGAACATCAATAAGAATATTTCTAAAATAGCCAATACTGCATTTAATTATACAAGCATAATGAACAAGTTTTCTTTTATTTGGAATGTTAAGTAAGAATATAATTTCTATCTTCTATACCTTAATAAAACTCCTACGAAACTATTTGGATAAAGATGTTAATACAATAATTCTAAGCAAAAAAATTCCCTTCTCATTGATACAATTATTAAATACATCCTTGGAATACATAAGAGACTTCATTACAAGGGAATAATAGATTTTCAATCTCCTTTAAACATTTCAAGGAAAAAATTTACAACAGAAAGTGATTAAGAGAATGGGATCACAACCAAGACACCAAGACTTTAGCAATACTTTCAGAAGCTTTCTTTGAACCTATAAGAACATCATGGTTGACCATGGAGGCTCACCTCCCAACCTAGGCCTTTGCAAGGCCACCCCCGAGCTAGGGGATCTAGAACTGAACCGGGATACATACACACATAACAACTAGGAATCTAAAAACAAGAACACAAAAAAAAAATACCCATTACCCAAGGATAAACATAGGTCTCCAAAAGACCTGATACAAAGGGGTGAAAGAGTGCTACCACAAGAGGAGAAAGCCAATAATACAAAATACGTATACTAGGAATAGGCCACACATGGGCTCAACATTCCTAAGTACTACATATATAATCTTGTTCCATGGCCACACATGGACTCATGAACAAATTTCTACCCTTCACCTCCATGCCCTTCAATGGCAACTGGAGTGATTTTATCTTTCTTTCACAAAACAAGTTATGGCTTCAAGCCTTCCAATTTCTTATGAACCCCAAATTCCTTAGGAATTCTTGGCATCACGGGCACCCATATACCCATGTACATCCCTCCACACATGGGAGACTCTGCACTACTTGGGTAGATCACTAACTTTCACCCCATCAAGGTTACCCAACCCTCCCAAGGGTGAATAAGCCTTGAAGAACCCCATATACAATCAATTACAAAATAAAATACAAGACTCAATACATAAACTCCATGAAAACCCATGAAGTTGAAAACAATAACATAAACTTCAATCATGGGTTTCTCAAGTTATGTACAAAAGAAAACAAGAGCTACTCCTAACTATGTTAATAAGGAAACTCACCTCAAATCCAAGCTATGGTAAATGCAAGGTGGTTTGTGAAGAGCTTCTCCTTCTCATCCTTCCTCCTCTCAAATATTACTCCTACAAATGAATCTGTCTCTAAAAGTAGAGAGTGGGTGTGTACCCAAAACTCCCTCTAAGGCCTTTCTTATATAGGCATTCTTCCTAAAATATCAGGAGTCATAAATGGAGGGAAGACTCT
>MU223335.1:2998924-3043687 GCA_018584345.1 Thuja plicata | reverse complement strand
TCATTCATTGCTTGTATCCAATCTTCATTTTCTAAAGCATCTTTCACTATTTTGGGCTCAAATTCACATAACAGACATGTGTCATTTTTCAACTTACTTCTTGTCATAACAACAGAATCCTTTGATCCAATGATTTTATCAGAATTGTGATTTATTATCACAGAACTGAGAAGGGAGGGGTGAATTAGTTATCCTCAGGTCTAGATGTAGCAAATAAAACTTTCTGAATTTTAGATCTACTCGGTAGAAGTAGCATAAGTTAGCAACTTATTCATGCAAATTATTGTCAATTGAAATTAGCTTGTAGAAACATAATAGCAAAGAAAACCATAAGCATTCACACAAGTTGACAAAAATATTTAACGTGGAAACCCAATATGGGAAAAACCACCAGTAACATGCTACCAATTTTTCACTCTTTTGAAGTGTTGCCCTGTGAGGAGCCAACCCTGTTAAAGGTTACAATAACACACTACTAGGTTTGACCTGGTTAAAGGATTTAATCACTTTGTCAGGAGTGGCCTCGTTAGAGGACTTAGAACATTCCACCTGAATGTCACCTTGTTAGAGGATTTATACAAATGACTGTTAAGTCAACCTTGTTAAAGGATTTAACTGATACAATGGTAAGAAAGTAATCAACAGTTGTGATCTGATACATACAACTTACTTTGCAATTCAATTCCAATTACAGCTCTGATGTTAACTTACTAGATAGCCTACACTATCATTTCAACCTTCTGATCTACTTGGAAATCTGTCAAGCAATCACACATGCAACTCTCTGCTTCTGCCTTTTGTCTTCTTTGTTAGATCATGCCAAACACTAAATCAGCTATGTAAACCTCTTGCATACACATACACTCTTGCACACTGATTGAATAACCCCTTGAGGTTATCAGATACCTCTTTGTCTACGTCACATAAATCTTTTGCCGCTTAAACAAGATCGTAGATCTTAGGTTAGGTCAGATCCAACGGATCATTCCATCTTTGCATTACATTTACTTCTCGAAAGTAGTATCTAATTAAATCTTGAAAGCTTGCATAATTACAATTTCCCATACATTAAATGACATGGATCAATCTTTAATTAACATTACATATCCAAATAAAATTAACTAAGTCGGCCAGAGATCTCAAATCTCATCATTAATCTAATTACTGTAAGTCAGCCAAAATCACTGTTTCCACTCGACAATTTCAATGGTGCTCGGCATTGAACAACTTTTCTCATCATGAACAACTTTACTCGGCACAAGCAACTTTGCTCGGCACAAAACAAGCTAAAAAATTGTCTTTGAAAGACAAACAACTAATTACTTTGCTAGAGTACCAAATGATCAAGTACCCTTTTAGTTGCCTTAACTCAACCATTCACTTGGTCTTCTTGTTAAATCTTCTTCATCAATAATAGATATGGTACTCAAATAGATAATAATAGTCTCACAAGTTAATGTTTGACAACAATGACAAAATAACAATTTCTTGCATTGTCACTTTCCAACAAAATTGAGTCATAAGCACATGAAGTGGGTTGAATACCTACAAGCATATACATTAAAATTCAAACACAAGAAACGGTTGCAGATTCTTTGAGCAGAAGGGTATTTAATATTTAGGAGATTCAACTGCAGAGTATGGAGATTGACAAATTCAAGGACATGTATGAAGAAGATGAGGACTTTGCAGACATCTATAAGGTATGTCAAGAGTATATAAACCACTTTCATAGTCAATAATCTGAATACACTTTGCAGTCTGCTATTTTGTTTAAAGTGGGTCAGTTGTGTGTCCCTAGAGGTTCAATAAGAGTGAATCAGATACAAGAGAAACACAATGGTGCACTTAGTGGCTATTTTGGGATAAATAAAACTCAGGAGTTAGTCCAAAGATTCTATTTCTAGCCCAAGATGAACTTGGACATGAAGAGATATGTTGAGGGATGTGTTATTTGTCAGAAGGCCAAAGAAACATCTAAAAATGCAGGCCTATATCAACCCTTACCCATTCCAACCAGGTCATAGGAATGTGTAAGTATGGATTTCATCATAGGTCTACCAAGACTAGACATGGAATGGATAGTGTCTATGTGATTGTAGACAGATTTAGTAAGATGGATCACTTTGTGCCATGTAAGACAACAAATGATGCTAGTCAAATAGCTTCTTTATTCTTCAAGGAGGTTTTTAGGATTCATGGTTTACCACTGAGTAATGTTTCTAATAGAGACACTAAGTTTATGAGCCACTTTTGGAAGACTCTTTGGCAGAACTTGGGCACCAACTTATCATTTGGATCTGCCTACCATCCCCAGTCAAATAGTCAGACAAAGGTAGTAAATAGAAGCCTTGGTAATATCCTAATGTGTTTGACAAAGGAGTATGGTCAGACATGGGACCAACTCATTGCACAAGAATAATATGCTTATAATGACACTGTTAATAGAACTACAGGGAAAAGCACTTTTGAGATTATATATGGCATCTATCCTTGAGGTATTCATTAACTTAGAGACCTTAAAGATGGAGATAAAGGTAGTGGATATGTTGAGGATTTTGCATATGCTATGAAAGAAGTCCATGACACAGTTAGGAAGACTCTCACTAAGAATACAGAGAAGATCAAGACCAAAGTAAATGAGAGAAGAATGGATGTCCAATTAAAAATTGGAGATCTAGTGATGGTTCATCTCAATAAAGAAAGACTTCAAAAAGGAACACCTCACAAACTTAAGATGAGGAGAATTGGTCCATGTGTTATCCTAGACAAGTATGGAGCCAAATCTTACAAGGTGGAACTTCCAGAGGATTTGGGTTTATCACCAGTCTTCAATGTTGCAGAATTGATATTGTACAAAGGCCTAATCCCTAATGTTGATCAGAGTCTAAATGAAGTCATACAGGAGGTTGAAGAGCTGCACTTGCCATCTACACCAATCAAACAAGTTGAGAGCATACTGGATTCTAGAGTTTACAAGAAGACCAGGAAGGAGTATAAAGAACACTTGATCAAATGGCAAGGAAAATCTCATGAAGATGTAGTATGGATCAAGGAAAGTTATTTTAAGAAGTTGGGGGTTTACACCAACTTACTCAATCCAAGGGTGGATTAAAGCCTTTTGTTTAGGGGAGGATGGTGTAGGAGTACCTAGGAAGTCCTCAAGCCTTAGAATTTGTTGGCTTGTATCTGACCTTATCCAGGTTAGAGATGTGTGTTTTCTTTTAGGCCTTAGTAGGTCATGTAGACTAGGTGAGTTAGTGTTAGGACTAAGGTCACCAATTAGTCATTTGTTAGTTGTTTTTGTTAGTTTAGGCCTAGTTGGTCTAAAGTTGGGATTTGGGTTCAAAATGTGTTCTAGACCCATGAAAGATGTAAATTATGCCTTAAGGTCATTAAATTGGATTAGTTCATTGAACTAAATAGCCTAGAGGCCCTAGATTCTAGTTTGCATAGTTAATGCAAAAGGTGACAAAAGTTGTCATGACAACATCTGCAAGAAATTGCAAATGTTGCATGCAACTTAGAAACATAGGATTCCATCAAATGTAGGAGTGGGAATTGATTTAAAATGGCCTAGAATGGTGGATAATGGAATCTAAGAAACTCTCAAGCTCTAATCTTTAGGTAGAGTGATTTGTAATCGAGTTTTTGTTAGCAAGAAAGGAGTTCCCTAAAAACATGATACAATAGACTCATTTGCATGTTAATGGTGTTGTAATTGATTAAATCTCAAGAGTTAGTTGTGGATTCATGTAGTGTGGACTAATAAAAGACTTTTATTTTTAGAGTTTTAGTATTTTAGATTTAATATTCATTCTGTAGGAAAATATTTGCTAATTAGGGAGTATGCTGGTCTCTTATAGACCATTTTTGCTTTCGTGGCTCCCCCATGAAATTTAGAAATGGAAAACATAAAAGGTTGAATGGAATGCATAGGGGAGTCTATGTACATAGTGTACATAGGATTAGCAGGTCACAAAAGGTGTGGAGATATTTTTAAAGTCATTCCCTAGGCGAGCTAGGATAGGCCGGTTAGGGGCATTATAGGGAAAACCCATTTGTAGAGACAAGGGAATGAGTTGGTGAACAAAATCAAGTGATGTCAGGAATTCATTAGAGTCTTATGAGTCCCTATGATTGATTTCATAGCATGACCAATCCATCTAGATTTATTTGTGAAGAGAAATCAGAGCATAGCTTGTGAAGATCTAAAATAGGTCTAAAGGCTTACTTTCTAGGAAAATGTTGTATAGATGAGTTGGGGACCTCAGATCTTAGAAATCCTTTAAGTCTCCATAAAGGGTATCTGGATCCAATAATAGTTTTTTGGGTCAGGAGAAATTTTTTTGAGTTAATCATGGAAAACCCTCTGGATAGGGATAATAGGACTACTAGGCCTAATAGGACAGTTTGAAGACAATTCATAAACTCGACCATTTTGGGTCCAAAAACTTATGGATTTTGAGATTTTTGGATGCAGGAAGGACATCACAAGTGCCTACATTACCCTTGTAGCATGGAGAGTATTGGTATGTAGAAATTTGTGTTAATTTCTTCAAGCCTTTAAGAGCATTGTGACACAATTTATATATTTGTCATCCAAAATTAAAACACAACAATTGTCACTCTTTGATAAGAGTTGGGAGAGGTCTTAGAAAAATTTTCTATTGACTTAGAAGGTCGTAAATTGGAATTAGGAAGGTAAATTGGACTAGGATAAGCTAGGTCCTATCTTGGGATTTGTGTGAGCACACTTTGGAGATTAATTCTATCACCATACATAGCACAATCAGATAGATTAGTCACTAGATTTTCTTCACATCATAAGGAACCTCATTTGGTTGCAGGAAAAGAATCTTCACATATGTTAAGGGGTTTGGAGATTATGCTCTCTGGTATGGCTATTAAGGTGATTTCTGTTTGAATGTGTTTATTGATGTTGATTATGTAGGTAGTGTTGATGATCAGAAGAGCATAAGGGGAGGTACTTTATTTCTCAGAGAAAGGCTTATATCTTGGACAAGAAAGAAGCAAATCTATATATCTCAATGAATAGATGAAGCTGAATATGTTTATTCTATAATTTATTGTACACAAGTAGTATGGATCAATTAGATTCTACAATAAATTTAGTAGAATGTAACTAAACCGGTGGATATCTATTGGGACAATACAAGTGCTATTAACATTTCAAAGAACCTAGTGATGCACTCTGCGACTAAGCATATATCTATAAAATATCATTTTCTTAGAGAATAGGTACATGAAAAGGAAGTGAGGTTAGGGTATGTGTCAACTAAGGAGTAGGTTACTGACATTTTAACAAAACCATTGCCAAAGGATGGGTTTGAGACCTAAGAGGTAGGTAGGGGGTCATTCCCCTATCATATTTGAATTAAAAGAATATTTTGTTGCATCAATACAATTGTATTTATTAAATATGTTTATGTTTGGATTGATGTTGTCGGGCTACTCCTTAGGGGGATTTGTCTATGTAGCAATTTATTTTAGTTAGTCAGGTACAATAGAGAAGATATCAGGTGTTTTCGACACCTTTGGAATTGTTTGCAAAGGGGTATAATTTGTGTATGATAAAGAGGGAAATTGTACAGTGAAATGAAATGTAGATGATAGAAGCTCAATGAAAGGGGGAGTAATTGAAAAATAGGTTAAAGACAAAAGTGGAAACATTTTTATGCATAATGTATCATGTTGGAGTAAGGAAGATAGTGTTTATGTCAATGCCATAGGGGGAGATTATTGGCATATCTAAGGCAGTGATGGTAAGTGAATTTTGGAGATTTCATGATGCACATTTGACTATATGATTATCAATTATTATGTTGTTATTGATGTTAACTATTGACTTTGTGTTCTTAGTGTGTTACCAAGCCTAGTTGTGATGAATAATGGGTTTCATTTAATTTTAGTGGTTTGTATCTTTATGGGATACCTAGGAGTGTCTCTAGATGTCTAATGCATGACCTCTACTATTGAAGTGATGTTATGTGAAAGGTGTGACCGGTTTAAATATAGAAGTGCAAATGGTAGAACAATTAATGAAAAGTGATAGATGATTTGAATGTTTTGTCAAATATTTTTTGTATCTTGTATATGGTCATAGGATATGGTGGTGAATAGTGTTCTGATGGAGGAGCATCTTGGGTCCTTAACAATCTTGCTCAACCAAAAATATGTTTACTTTCATTTTTAGTTTATTTTATGTCACTCAGCTTCTATTGCTTGGCATTCTTGCCGAGTTTCTCAATCATACAGGTTTTCTACTGTTGCTCAGCCCTTCTTTGGATGAGTGCTCTATTGCTTAGCCATGCTTTACCAAGTTGGCTTACTTGGGAGTTGGAGCTGCTGGATGACTTCTTCATTTAATTTTCATGGTTGGATTTATTTGGGATCTATCCTTGGGATCTCTGTGGATCTAAATATGGGTCTTACCTTGTACTTGAGCACCGACTTCCCTATTGGATTCTTTTATATATTCTTTTGTATGTTCTTATTCTGGTAGAAAGTCTTAGAGAAAGAAGACAAATGTTAAGATATTGAAGATCTGAGATCTCTTTTGTAAGAAGAACATTTGTAATTCATTTTGATGTATATGGTCATAACCAGGAAGACCTTATATCCTAGAATGTATTGAGCTTGATCATTAATAATAAGGATCTTTGTGTTTCTATTTCTCACAATGTTGTTGTGTTAATTCCACATTGTATATGCAAGTTGGAGGCTTTTGGGTGTGCCCTACGACCCGTCTCCTTCATCCCTTTTATCAGGTGGTATAAGAGTGAGTTGAGATCTATGGTTCCTTCTGTTGACGTGACTTTTGTGACCAGGTTTAACAAAAGATATAAGTTGTCACCAAGTACTGGTCAACTTTTCCTGTAAAGGTTGTCCAGGGAAATGAGATTCCTCGAGCCTCCAAGAACATGAGAGTCAGGTCTTAATAGTGTGGGGCTCAGTTGGGAGATGTAACTATTTTTTGAGGGGGATAGCTGGTTATCTTCTACTCGTCAACTCTGGTGATTCAGGTAAGTGGAGTTTCCTGCAAGTGCGCATTCATGTTAACAAATAAAGTTCAAAAAGATCCTGCAGAGTTAGAAATATTTCATCTACCTATAGTTATACTAAACGTTCAAGACATCAACAATGCTCTAACACACTACACTAAATACCAAAGAAATATACAACCATCAATTCATATTTTATCAGTAGCAAAGAAAAGGAGGTTGTTAATCTACTTTAAGTATCAGAGCAAAGGACATGAAGAACACAAAGCATAAAATATTGTTAACCCAGAAGACAAAATGCCAACAACATCAGTGAGAGAATTCTTCCTTCTTCATTAAAATATCTTCCAGTAAGCACTAGTGCATGGTACAATGGTGGCTCCAAGGGAGCATCTAACTACTAAAAGATTAGAAACTATGGAGCATTGAGCTCTGCAACTAAGAACTGAGAAAACCAGATTGCTATTAACTATGGACTGTAAAATAATCAATTTCGTCAACCCTTGGAATGAGGTCAGACTTATTATTTATACACCTCTTTTGATATAACCCTAACACTAACTTATTTTACACTTTACAATAAAATACATTATCCGATGGCCGGTACTACCTGTACCACATTACAAAAAGCCTTGAGACAGAAAAGGCTTGACATGTCAGAAGAAAAAGACAAGAAAGATGGAGTGGAAGAATCGGCCTCAAGAAGGGAGCCAAGAAGGAGAAAGAATAAATTTGATCCCCCAGGGGTTGAGGCTACATGCCTCACAAATGGGAGAGAAGAACCCTATCTCTGATGTGCTAGGTGTAACATTGAAGCGACACCTTGGGGAGACCATCTGTAAGAAAACCTCTTGCCGATCTGATGTGCCTTGTTGCGGTTACCTACCTTCTGACAACCTTTATTAACTACCTTGAAAGTGACCGGTTAGCCTTGGGGACCGGGACATGGGTCACTTGAAGAACTAAAAAATGTAGGATCTAGAACTCTGGAATATAGGAACTTATGTTCCAAAAGAATAAAGAATACAAAATATGATGCCGGGCCAAATTCTCTAGGATCCGGAGAACTTTATTGACTTATATTTCCTCCCAAGCCTCTAACACTTGGCTAACGCTTTCTTCATCTATGCTTTGGATGCTGTCCCATCTGCTATGGACAATCTCCATTGCCTCCTCAAGTTCTTCGGCCCCATTCCAGAATTTGTTTACCATCTTGATGGTGTCATGCGACCAAATCATAGTCTTTGAAAACTTGGACAACATGCCTTGATCAAAATCTCTGTCCAATGGATACAGGGATTCCATCCTTTTGTCAAACTTACTAAGGACATAGTCCTCTGGGGTACACATTCTGGTGGTGAAGGGATCAACTTGCGATACCTGGACCATGAATGTTTTCAGTAAATCCAAGGGATATTGGGCAACTGTCAATTTCTCTTTTAAGGTCTCAACCAGTTCCTTGCAAACCTCAATTTTGAGGGCAAGTCTGGAGTACTAGACTTGGAGGGAATCATATGATTCTTCTCCCTAAATTATGGATTCTATGGCAACTTCTTCTCCAATGCTGTGGATCTCCTCCAACCCGGTCTTCCATTTTTCATACTTCTCTAAGTCTAACTCCCATACCTGAGCGGAGCCTCTTGCATGGCTAAGGGTGAGATCTACCTTGTAAAATTTTGGGAGGGACACCGATAGAAATTCTCTCATCACCATTATTTTCTCAACTGCCCACCCATCTATAACTTGCACATTTTTCTTCATCATGCGCAGTGAGTCCACGTCGCCCTGTGCAAGCGGCAATATAGAAGAAGGGGTTCCGGGGTGGACTTCAGCCAAGGGCCATGTTAGTTCTGTTAGAAGTGCAAGGAGATTAGCATTTGTCTCTCTTTCCTCCTGCAGATTCTGCCCCTATTTTTCATACTGGGCTTCTATAGCCTTGGTAGCTTCATTGAACAAGTCAAGTTCCCCTTGCTTGTCCCTTTTCCCTAGCTCGACCTCTATTATATTGTAGTGCTCAGGCCTTACGACCATTGCATCTATATTTTTCGGAGGTTTTGTGATGATCACAACTATACTACCTGCTAGGTTGGTCCAGAGAGTATGGACCACCTGTGCCCTTTTGGGCTTCTTCATTTTAGCATTCTTGGCCATCATTTTGGCCAATGACAAGGGAGCACTCGTAGGCACTACTGGAGCTTTTATTTTCTTTATTTCCACCAACCATTGAGGCAGCTAAGGCAGCCTTGCTACCAATTCCTACTCACTGAGATTCACTTTTGAATCTAGCGACACATTTCCTGAGTTTATATTTTCTTCTGGCTCCTTTTCCTATTCTTGTTCTGGGACCTTTCTTTCTTCCTACTCTTTTTTTGTTTCCTATTCTCCGAAACCTTTTGTATTTTCCACCATGCTGGTGTCTTCTGTAGAATTACATGGGATCTTTTCCCCAATCTTCATTTCTATATTCTCAGGGACTTAATCCTTGATGGTGTTGCTGGTAGCTTCTTCATTCTCCTCTTTTGGGACCTCCTGGTCCATCATCTGTTGATGTTCTTAGGCCCTATCGACCTCATTTACTTCACCATTTTCTTCCTCCACTAGGACATCCTCCAGAGGTGGATGAGGTTGCTGGCTGAAATTTAACAAGGCAGCAGTGTTCACAACCTCTCCAAAAATGCTTCGGGGCACTTGGTCAGCCGAAGTCTCCAAAGGCACCTAGAGTATACTGGTTGGAGGTACAGTTGTCCCTTGAGGTCTGGGTTCTCCTTCCATCAGTGGCTCAAGTGTAGGTTGCCTTAGCATATCTACAGTCTTTTGGACTTGTGGTTCTTCCTATTCAGGCTCAGCATTTTCCTCGCAAGCCTCTTACTCTAGTATATCTTTTTCTATGGGGAGTTCTTCTTCTATAGAGGCCTCCTTTTCATGAGCCTTGATTTCTTCTACCATAGTATTTACACCTTGCTGGATCTCTAGAAGCTCCTCCACCAAGAAAGTGTAATCAAAGTCATCATGTGGCAGAGAGGAGTCAGAGATATCTTCTAGTTTAGGAGAATCCAAACTTACTTCTACTGGGGGCTTCTCGGCATACCAAGAGGAGCAATTGGTATGGGGATCGCTACTATTTTGTTTTTCCTTATGAGAGAAGCCACGGTGTCCAGAATATCAGAAGACTCTCCCTCAGCAAAATTATGTCTACTCATGATTACTGCCAACGAGGGAGGTCCCATGGAGTGAGCGGATGTCATTGGGGTTACTGGGAGACCGATGACCACCTGCATGCTGATTTGTTGGCTGGCCAACTTTGCCGACTCCATCTGATCATGTAATTTCACCATTAGGAATGTGGAGATTTGAGGGGGTGCCTTGAGCACCGAGACTCCCTCCTTTTATTTTCCTTTACTCACACTTGCTTTAGTGGGTGCGCCAGACAAAGAAGGTTCGACGCCGAATGAAGAAGGGAGGGTCTTCTTGACCATTGCCTTCTTGAGGGTGCTTTTGGGGCACACCTGGGAAAAATACTTGTGGCTTGCTTCTATGATTGGGTGGCATACCACTTCAATCATCAAATCCTCCAGAGTGGCCCAATCCACAGGAGGGAGGTCCAATTTGTCCAGCCCCTATTCTTTGTATGTTGAATCCTCCAGCGGCCCGCCCTCATTTAAACCCTTCAGGAAAGTCTGAATGTCTAGTGCCTCCATGAGCCCTTTTCTCATTTTGCTGTGCTATTAGGCTCTAAGATCAAAGCTATCCTAGTAATCCACCCAAAAATATTCAATGTCATCTTCATGTGGGGGGGATGCCCTTGGTAGTGTGGCAGCTATTTTTCCACATGGGTCATAGTTCTTCTGAGTGTGGTTGAATTCAACTAGCCCCAACCCTTTTAACTCATTATCCACCTCCTGAGCCACAATGAGGCTACATGTATAGTCCCCGCAAGTAAAGGGGAATGAAACATTGACAACCTTCTTCAATGTGAAGAAGGTGTGCAGGTCCATCATCTACCTGCATAATTCCAAAATAATAATCCTATCCCCGCAATACTGGGGAAGGAAGTAGGGCTTTCCATTAATGCCAGTCACCCTGAAGTATGTGTGGTGCTTGAATTGAATAAAATACCAGCCATATGAATTTACTAGTGCCATTTCCGCCTATGAGAGGTGGTACCCAAAATCTCAGGTAAGTGTAAGAATGTTATGGTAAATAAAGGCATCGTTTACCTAGAAATTTTTTTGGAAACTTAGCTCCCACTGTAACTGGGGATAATGGTCCCAAGGTGTAACTTTTCCTAGACCATTTCTGATCTCTCCAACTATTCTAAGGCTTTGAAAAGCTGGCCTTTTCTATGCCAATGCCCATATCACATATGAAGTCATATAAAATTGTGAATTCTGGGCGATGGTCTTCATATGTGTATCCACGTGATTGGATATGATCGCCACCTAGTTGAAAGCAGTGATGTGCATTGTTATGTAGTATAAGAAATAATACATCCATGCTGAGAATTCCCAAGTCTGGGGCCATATAAATATTTTGCACAAAAATATTATGCCCGCTTGATTGGGCTCCTTGAAATCCCTGCAGGGAATTTCCAATTTCATCCTTTTATAGTATCACTTCGGAGACTTCAACCAGTTGTTTCTAAGGTGTTGTTGGGAAATAATTTTGGCCTCACCAAATTCCTTTAGTGAGTTGGCCCAGGTGATTACTATGGACCCTTTGAACTGTGGGATACCCAACTCTGAAGCAAAGGTGGGGGCATCCAATGTGACGATTGTGGCAGGATATTGCAACGACCGAGGATCTGGAAGTAACACTGAATAGGTGGCCACATTGTACAATGTCACAAACTATTAGATAAGCTCGGGTGATTTCACTGTCCATGGGAAGTTCACGGCCTTGATGATGTCGGAGGAAGCTAGACAAGTGGCATTTTTATCCCCCTATTCTTTCAACCTGTAAATGGTCTGGATTAGACCTTGTAGTTTGGCCCAACTCCCGGGGTCTGGATCTATAATTTCTTGAACTTTGGAGTCTATTATAGACCCAGCAACACCTCCATCCTTAAAATACTTGGAGGTTAATGGTAGCTTCACCAACATTCTTTCTAGCTTCAATTTTGTGGCTGCCCAGGTGGAAGTAGTTGATAGTTCCAAGCTATCAGGAGGTGCAATGTTGTCAGACATCCTGAACAAGCTTATCAACAACCTGCAAGACTAGAAAATTGTCAAAACACGTAAGGATATGAAAAACTCTAGGAGATTCTCCACCAGCCTACACTTGTCAAATAAACGTTAGTGCATACATACCCAAAAGTTTCAGAGTTTCTAAAAAAAAAGAACATGGCTTAAGGATTCTGGAAGGTGCTGACATGGTGACAGAAAAATTAGAGGACAAGGTCTCGCTGGGAGTCCGGAGTCCAGACAAACTAGCCGTTGTCGATGAGACTGGCAACAAATCCATACTTTGGTTGACGTGCCCTGGCACGTGGGAGAATGGTAGGTGGTGTAAAGGTAGTTATGGCATTGATTAGGGAAAGTGGGCTGACACAGGGAAAAATTGAATGCCAAGTTGGACGCATTTTAAATGCCACATGTGGGAAATTAATCCTGCCATTAATGTGATGAGACAAAGGAGAGAGAAAGCTGCTATGGTTTGAACCAGCAAGGTGCTGAGTTTAAACTGTGGTGACCTTCTCTCGATGAGCTCTATTTGGTCAGTTTGAAATTCATGACAAAGAGCGAAGAACTCGACGCTCTAAAGGATATACACAACAAACATATACAAAATATACATAAACATATAGGAGGGCCAAAGTGTATATACACAGAAAATAGAAGATATACATCATATACATCATATTTACAGTAGAACAAAAAAATGAAATGACTACTCTAACAAAACAATGCAAAAAATGTACAAAATATACAATATCCTACACTGTACACAGGGCAGACAACCCTCTGGTAGAGCCAACCCACCAATGGGTGGAAAACCAAAACAAAAGATGCAAAAAGGCGAGAACACAAACCAAAATGAAGCAAAACCAGAATGGACAAAGTGGAACCAGAGAACCTACCTGGAAACCCGAGGAAGGGAAAGGAAAGAAAGGCACTTAGGACCACTCTGTAATAGCTTCTACCTTCGAATGATCACCGACCAGCACCAAAAATTATCTCGTAATTATCCACTAAGCTGAGAGTAATTCAAACTTGATCGCACTTCAAATTTGCCAAGGAATCGCTCTGAAAACTCTTAAGTGTTTTTAATCACGGTAACTGCGAAAGTGACATGTAATTTCTATTTATACCCAAGGTGAAAAGAAAGTTACCCTTCTCCCCGCAAACTCTAAAATAGGCAAACTTCTAGACTCTAGGCCCAGGGATTCCATCTGACCACACCCTCTTACAAAAAGAAGACATCATGGTAGAGAAGCCCGGAGTCTAGGATCTGGCTTCTGGAAAAGAAACAACCAACTCCGGGACTGGGTCCCGGAGGCACGAGAAACAAAAAAAAAAAAAAAAAACCAACACTGTGGGAAAGAAAACCTGGAGAAGGAAACCAAAGAAGCAAAGGGTAAGAAGATAAGGCAAGAGCCAAAAGAAAAAATAAAGGGGGACCCAAAATTTTGCACACAAAATGTAGGGACAGGTATGCAGGGCATAACAAATGGTGACTATCTGGGATGAATGCCTTAGCGCATTTGAGAACCATAGAATCTCTGGTTAGCAAAACTAGAACAAATCATTTCTCAAAGCATCTTACTTGCAAAGAGTAACATGTCTGAGAAAATCTGACCATACGTGATTTAGTCCATGATCCTTTCATCAGTGGTGAAGTGTGTGCATTGGAAGAAATTCAAGCTGATGACCTCTGGGAGAAATAGAGAGGAGGCACTAAGTATATCAAACCCCAAAGTCATCAAATTCACTCATTTATCCCGGAGACCAAAGTTTCATCCCATTTCTTTTCTTTTTTTTTTGTTCATTTTTGGGTGGGAGGGCAGTACTTCTTTCACCATCAAGCTTAAGCTTAGTTAAATTTAATGGTGGTACTTCTTGCACCCTTCCGCCCACCTTAATATGCTTAATGGGGAAGGAAAGCTTCAGATTCGAGAAGAATCTTTAAAATTTTAGACCTGGGTCAACCAACTAGTGCAACCAATCTACCCTTGATGTGTCTGATTACTTGTTCCTTAATTATTTATTTAACTGACTACTAGACTTCTGAGGATAAATCCGATGAAGATTACTCATAATTTGCTACCAAACTTGCAAAATAAATCTGGAGACTGGACCGATTCCACCATGCTAACAATAGATTCTTTAGTTCACCATAGTGCATGAGGCACCATACCAGGACTAGATATTATGCAAAGCATACCAACCTAGAAGAGGGGGAGAAAAGAAACGCTGGAACTAGAAAAAGGAAACAAGCAAACAAAACAAAAGAAAAAGGGGCAGCCTAGGAGGAGGATGGATTTACAAAGCAAGGCACACCAAACGGGGTATCGGGATGAAATATTTAAAAGCAATAAAGGGTACATCTCGCTGGGGAGAAAGACCCAATCCCACTAAAGGCTTGACTCCTAAAACTATGGCTTGGGGAACCCTCGGGAGGTGAAAAATTAGAATCCTGAGAGGGGGACGAGTTCATGCCCTCCTTCTAGCACCAGTTTCTCTTGATGAGACTTTTTTGACCGGGTCCGCCAATAGATGTAAGTTGTCACCGGGTACCGGGGTACTAGCCAACTTCACTTGTAAAGGTTGTCTAGGGAAATGAGATTCCGTGGGCCTCCAAGCACGTGAGAGTCGGGTCTCGATAGTGTGGGGCTTGGTTGGGAGATGTGATTGTTTTTCAAGGGGGATAGCTGGTTATCTTCAACTCATCAACTCCAAGGATTCAGGTAAGTAGAGTTTCCTGCAAGCGCGTATTCATTTTAACAAATAAAATTCAAAAAGATCCTGCAGAGTTAGAAATATTTCATCTACCTATAGTTATAATAAACATTCAAGACATCAACAATGCTCTAACACACTACACTAAATACTGAAGAAATATACAACCATCAGTTCATATTTTATCAGTAGCATAGAAAAGGAGGCTGTTAATCTACTTTAAGTATAAGAGAAAAGGACATGAAGAACACAAAGTATAAAATACAGTTAACCCAGAAGACAAAATACCAACAACATCACTGAGAGAATTCTTCCTTCTTCATTAACATCTCTTTTAGCAAGCAGTGGTGCATGGTACAATGGTGGCTCCAAGGGATCATCTAACTACTGAAAGATTAAAAACTATGAAGCATTGAGCTCTGCAACTAAGAACTGAGAAAACCAGATTGCTATTAACTATGGACTATAAAATCATCAATTTTTCCGACCCTTGGAATGACGTTGGACTTATTATTTGTACACCTCTTTTGATCTAACCCTAACCCTAACTTATTTTACACTTTACAATAAAATACATTATTCGGTGGCCAGTACTACCTGCACCACATTACAAAAATCCTCGAGATAGAAAATGCCTGACATGTCAGAAGAAAAAGACAAGAAAGATGGAGTGGAAGAATCAGCCTTAATAAGAGAGCCAAGAAGGAGAAAGAGGATATCTAATCCCATGGGGATCGAAGCTATATTGCTCATAAATGGGAGAGTGGCACCCTATCTCTGAGGTGCCAGGTGTAACGTTGAAGTGGAGCCTTGGGAAGAGCATCTGCTAGAAAACCTCTTGCCGATCTGACATGCCTTGTTGTGGTTACCTACCTTTTGACAACCTTTAATAACTTCCTTCAAAGTGACCGGTCGACCTTGGGGACTGGGACACTAGTCACTTGAAGAACTCAAAAATGTAGGATCCTGAACTCTGGGATCTAGGAACTTGCATTCCCAAAGAATAAAGAATAAAAAATATGATGCCAGGCCAAATTCTCCAAGATCCAGAGAACTTTATTAACTTATTTTTTCTCCCAAGCCTCCAACACTTGGCTAATGCTTTCTTCATCTATGCTCCAGATGTTATCCCATCTGCTACGGACAGTCTCCATTGCCTCCTCAACTTGTCTAGCCCTGTTTCATAATTTGTGTACCACCTTGATGGTGTCATGTGACCAAATCATAGTATTTGACAACTGAGACAACTTGCCTTGATCAAAATCCCTGCTTGACAGATACAGGGATTCCATCCTTTTGTCAAACTTACTATGGACATAGTACTCCGGGGTACACATTCCAGTGCTGAAGGGATCAACTCGCGATACCCCAACCACGAATGGTTTGAATAAATCCACGGGATATTGGGTAGCTATCAATTTATCTTTTAAGGTCTTAACCATTTCCTTGCAAACCTCAATTTTGAGGGAAAGTCTGGAGTACTGGACCTAGAGGGAATCATACGATTCTTCTTCCAAAGTGCCACATTCTATTGCAACTTCTTCTCCAGTGTTGTGGATCTCCTCCAACCCAGCCTTCCATTTTTCATACTTCTCTAAGTCTAACTCCCATACCTGACCAGAGCCTCTTTCATGGCTAAGGGTGAGATCTACCTTGTAAAAGTCTAGGAGGGACACTGCCATAAATTCTCTCATCACTATTATTTTCTCAGCTGCCCACCCGTCAACTACTTGTGCCTTTTTCTTCATCATGTGCAGTGAGTCCATGTCACCCTGTAAAAGCGGCAATTTGGAAGAAGCGGTTCTGGGGTGGACTTTGGCCAAGGGCCGTGTTAGTTCTGTCAGAAGTGCGAGGAGATTAGCATTTGTCTCTCTTTCCTCCTGCAGCTTCTACCCCTATTTTGCATACCAGGCCTCTATTACCTTGGTATCTTTTTTGAGAAAGTCAAGTTCCCCTTGCTTGTCCCTTTTCCCCAGCTTGACCTCTATTATAGTGTAGTCCTCAGGCCTTGAAGCCATTGCATCTGTATTTGTGGGAGGTGTTGTGATGAAAACAACTTTACTACCTATTGGGTTGGTTCGGAGAGTATGGACCACCCATGCCCTTTTGGGCTTCTCCATTTCAACATTCTTGGCCATTATTTTGGCCAATGACAAGGGAGCACCCGTAGGCACTGTCAGAGCTTTTATTTTCTTTGTTTCCACTAGCCATTGAGGTGGCTGAGGCGGCCTTGCTGCCAATTCCTACTCACTGAGATTGACTTCCAAATCTGGCAGCACATTTCTTGAGTTTATATTTTCTTCTGGCTCCTTTTCTTGTTCTTGTTTCCAGACCTTTCTTGCTTCCTGCTCTTTTTTTTTTTTTTTTTTCTGTTCTCTAGAACCTTCTATAGTTTTTTCCATGCCAATGTCTTCTGTAGAATTACCCAGGATCTTTTCTTGGGTCTCCATTTCTATATTCTTAGGGACTTCATCCTCCTTGGTGTTGCTGGCAGCTTCTTCATACTCCTCTTCTGGGACCTCCGGGTCCATCGACTATTGCTATTCTTGGGCCCTATTGGCCTCATTTACTTCAACATTTTCTTCCTCCACTAGGAAATCCTTTGTAGGTGGATGAGGTCGCTGGCCAAAATTTAAAAAGGTGGCAGCTTTCATGACCTCTCTGAAAGTTCTTCGGGGCACTTGGTCACCCTAAGTCTCCAAAGGCACTGGAGCGTGCTGGTTGGAGGTACGGTTGTTCCCTGGGGTCCGGGTTCTCCTTCCATCGGTGGCTCAAGTGTAGGTTGCCTTGGCATATCTATAGTCTTTTGGACCTATGGTTCATTCTGTTCAGGCTCAGCATTTTCCTCCTGAGCCTCTTGCTCTGGTATATCTTTTTCTATGGGGAGTTCTTCTTCTGCAGGGGCCTCCTTTTCTTGAGCCTCAATTTCTTCTACCACAGTATTTACACCCTGCTAGATCTCTAGAAGCTCCTCTACCGAGAAGGTGTCATTGAAGTCATCATGTGGCAGAGAGGAGTCAAAGATATTCTCTAGTTTGGGAGAATCTGAACTTACTTCTACAAGGACTTCTTGGGCATACCAAGAGGAGCAATTGGTATGGGGATCACTGTTGTTTTCTTTTTCCTTACGAGAGAAGCC
Source organism: Thuja plicata (assembly GCA_018584345.1). NCBI lineage: Eukaryota > Viridiplantae > Streptophyta > Pinopsida > Cupressales > Cupressaceae > Thuja > Thuja plicata. The sequence goes on along the minus strand of MU223335.1, from coordinate 3,025,628 downwards.
CTAGTGTCCAGAATAACAGAAGACTCTGCCTCAGAAAAATTATATCTACTCATCATCGCTGTCAACAAGGGAGGTCCTGTGGGGCGAGCAGATGTCATTGGGGTGACTAGGAGGCCGGCGGCCACCTGCATGTTGATTTGTTGGCTGGCCAACTTTACCGACTCCATTTGATCATGTAATTTTTCCATTAGTAGTGTGGGGATTTGATGGGGTTCCTTGAGCACCAAGACTCCCTCCTTTTATTTTCCTTTACTCATACTTCCTTCAACAGGCACAGCAGATGAAGAAGGTCTGGCACCAGCTGAAGAAGGGAGGGTCTTCTTGACCGTTGCCTTCTTGCGGGTGCTTTTGTGGAACACCAGGAAAAAATACTTGTGGCTTGCTTCTATGATGGGGCAGAATACCCCTTCAATCATCAAATCCTCTAGAGTGGCCCAATCCACAGGAGGGGGGTCCAGTTTGTCTAGCCCCTATTCTTTGTACGCTAGATCCTCTAGCGGCCTACCATCATTGAAACCTTTCAGGAAAGTCTGAAGGTCTAGTTCCTTCATGAGCCCTTTGCTCATTCTGCTATACTGCCGGGCTCTGAGATCAGAGCTATCTTGGCAATCAACCCAAAAATATTCAATGTCATCTTCATGTGGGGGGATGAACTTGGTAGTCCATTAGCAATTTTTCCATGGGGGTCATAGTTCTTCTGGGTGTGGTTGAATTCAAATAGCCCCAACCCTTTTAACTCATTATCCATCTCCTTGGCCTCGGCAAGGCTACATTTATAGTCCCCACAAGTAAACGGGAATGAAAATTGACAACCTTCTTCAATGTGAAGAAGGCATGTAGGTCCATCATCTGACTGCAGAATTCCAAAAGAATAATCCTATCCCTGCAATACCAGGGAAGGAGGTAGGGCTTTCCATTAAAGCCGGTCACCCTGATGTATGTGTGGTACCTGAATTGAATAAAATATGAGCCATATGAATTGACTAGTGCCATTTCCGCCTGTGAGAGTGGTACCCAAAATCTCGGGTAAGTGTAAGAATGTTATGGTAAACGAAGGCATTGTTTACCTGGAAAAAATTCTAGAAGCTTAGCTCCCACTGTAACTGGGGCTAATGGTTCCAAGGTGTAACTTTTCCCAGACCATTTTTGAGCCCTCCAACTATTCCAAGGCTCTAAAAACTAGGACTTTGCTATGGCAATGCCCACACCACCTATGAAGTCATATAAAATTTTGAATTCTGGACGACGGTCTTCATCTATGTATCCACATGATTGGAAATGATCGCCACCCAGTTGAAAGTCCTTTTGTGCATTGTTATGCAGTATAAGAAATAATACATCAATGCCAAGAATTCCCAAGCATGGGGCCATCTGAAGATTGTGCACAAAAATATTATGCCCACTTGAATGGGATCCTTGAAATCCACGTGGGGAATTTCCAATTTAATGCTTTTATAGTCTCACTTCAAAGACTTCAACCAGTTGTTGTTAAGGTGCTGCCGGGAAATAATTTTGGCCTCACCAAATTCCTTTAGTGAGTTGGCTTGGGTGATTACTATGGACCCTTTGAACTATGGGATCCCCATCCCTAAAGCAAATGTGGCCGAGGCGTCCAATGTGACGATTGTGGCAGGATATTGCAGTGGCCGGGGATCTGGAAGTAACACTGAATGGGTGGCCACATTGTACATTGTTTCTAGCTGCCAGATAAGCTTGGGTGATTGCACCACGCATGGGAAGTTCACGGCCTTGATGATGCTACAGGAAGCTATACAAGTGGTGATTTTATCCCCCTGTTCTTTAAAACTCTAAATGGTCTAGATTAGACCTTGTAGTTTGGCCCAACTCCCGGGGTCTAGATCTATAATTTCTTGAACTTTGGAGTCTATTTTAGACCCCACAACACCTCCATCCTTTGGATACTTGGAGGTTAATGGTAGCTTCACCAACATTCTTTCCAGCTTCGATTTTGTGGCTGCCCTGGTGGAAGTAGTTGTTAGTTCTGGGCTATCAGGAAGTGCAAAGTCGTCAGACATCTTAAACAAGCTTATCAACAACCTGCAAGATCAAAAAACCATTAGAACATGGAAGGATATGAAAAAATCTGGGAGATTCTCCACCAGCCTGCACTTGTCAAATAAATGTTAGCGCATACATACCCAAAAGTTTTGGAGTTTCTAAAAAAAAGAACATGCCTTAAGCATTTTGGAAGGTGTAGACATGGTGACAGAAAAAGCAGAGGACAAGGTCCCGCTGGGAGTCTGGAGTCTAGACAAACTAGATATTGCCGATGAGACTGGCAACAAATCTGTACTTTGGTTGACGTGCACTAGCACATGGAAGAATGGTAGGCGGCATAAAGGCAGTTATAGCATTGATTAGGGCAAGTGGGATGACATGGGGCAAAATTGAATGCTAAGTTGGACACATTTTAAATGCCATACATGGGAAATTAATACCGCCATTAATGTGATGAGACATAGGAGAGATAAAGCTACCATGGTTTGAACTAGCAAGGTGCTGAGTTCGAACCGTGGTGACCTTCTCTTGACGAGCTCTTTCTCATTGGTTTTAAATTCATGACAGAGCATGAAGAACTCGACGCTCTAAAGGATATACATAGCACACATATACAAAATATACATAAACATATAAGAGGGAAAAAGTGTATATACATGGAAAATAGAAGATATACATCATATTTATAATAGAACAAAAAGGCGGAATGACTACTCTAGCAAAAGAACACAGAAAATGTACAAAATATACAATATCCTACACCACACATAGGGCGGACAACCCTTTGGCAGAGCCAACCCACCAACGGGTGATGAACCAAAAAAAAAGATGCAAAAAGGTTAGAACACAAACTAAAATGAAGCAAAACCATAATGGACAAAGTGGAACCAGAGAACCTACCTGGAAATTCGAGGGAGGGAAAGGAAGGAAAGGCACTTAGGACCGCTCTGTAACATATTCCACCTTTGAATGATCACTAACCAGCACCAAAAATTAACTCGTAATTATCCACTAAGCTTAGAGTAATTCACACTTGATCGCACTTTAAATTTCCAAGGAATCACTCTGAAAACTCTTAAGTAATTTTAATCACGGTAACTGTGAAAGTGACATGTAATTTCTATTTATACCCAAGGTGAAAAGCAAGTTACGCTTCTGTCTGCAAACTCTGGAATAGGCAAAATTCTAGAGTCTGGGCCCGGAGATTCTGTGCGACCATACCCTCTGATAAAAAGAAGACATCGTGGCAGAGAATCCCAGAGTCCCAGATTGCGCTTCTGGAAAAGAAATGACCAACTCTAGGACTGGGTCCCAGAGGCACGAGAAACAAAAACACAAAACAAAACCAACACTGTAGGAAAGAAAACGTGGAGAAGGAAACCAAAGAAGCAAAGGCAAAGAAGACAAGGCAAGAGCCAAAAGAAAAAAATAAGGGGGACCCAAGATTTTGCACACAAAATGTAGGGATGGGTATGCAGGGCATAACACCTTCTTGTAAACTCTAAGGATATATTTTTTAGGGTGACAGGTTGCGATATAACCTACAATTACAGAGAGTTTCAAGATGGTTTGTGGGAGAGGAAATGTTTATCAAGGTCTAGCTTATATGCTTAGACAAATGACTGCAAGATTGGAAGTTGTTGAGATAGCCAACCGCAGAGGAAGACATCTTAAAGATGTTAGTGATGAAAAATTTGAAGAGGTTCAAGGTAAAGCTACACCTACACCTATGATGGACTAGGAAGAAGTAAGATTCCCGAGAGCCTTGACAAGTCTGAAATCCACACCTCAGTTCAATCCTGCTAAGTATAGTGGAAAATTGTATTATGATGAATTGATTGACTAGATCGCTGAGATGGAAAATATTTTTAATATGAGAATGTTGCAGAGGATTAGAAGGTGAAGATAGAAAAAACAAAGCTGAAAGGTCATGCATCCTTATGGTGGGAACATCTATAATTGGATAGAAAGAAGAAAGGAAAATACAAAACCAAGGTATGGGATAAGATGGTTAACAAATTGAAAGGAAAGTTTCTTCCTTGTGATTATCAGATTAACCTAATCCAGAGAATGCAAAGTTTGAAGTAGAAAAGCAAATCAGTCAAAGCCTATACTAAATAATTCTATAGACTAGACATCATATCTAGACATATTGAATATGAAGTGGAAAGAGTTGCAAGATACCTGAATGGCTTGAGAAGTTCCATACAAGATGAAATCAGTTTGGTCAAAATGGAAAGTATTGAAGAGGCATACCAATTCACCCTAAAAGCCGAAGAAAAGTTAAACAAGATATATGAACAAAGACAAAGAGGCAGAGGTGGTAGATTTCCTAGAGGAAGAGGTAGATCTCATGGTGAAAATAGTAGACCTGAACTAGACAATTCATTTTCAGACACATCTCAAGACAAAGGAAAGACTGAATGGAAAGGTTGAAATTCATACCAAGAAAGAGGCAATTATTCCAGAGGTGGACATATCAGAAGAAGTTTCCAAGTAACTTGTTACAACTATAGTGAAGAAGGACATAAATCCTTTGAGTGAACACATGCAAGAAAGAAAATGGGCAGAAGTAGCAGAAATGCATTGATCCAAGAGGAGACATCCAATGATCCTGAAAACAATCTCAAGATCTGAAAGATAATATGGAGTAAGAAAGATAAGCAAGATCTGATCTGGAAAAAAATTTTCAAGACCGGATGCTGAGTTGTAGACAAAGTTTGGAAACTCATTGTGGACAGTGGAAGCTCAGAGAATCTAGCATGTAAGGAAATAGTTGTAAATTTACTTTTGAAAAGGATGAAACATCCAAAACCCTACAAGATGTCATGGATCAAGGATGAGCATAGACTAATGGTAAGTGAACAATGTTTTGTGAGTCTGATAATTGGAAAGTACTATGATTTAAGGTGTTCTGAGATATTATGCCAATGGATTGTTGTCATATTTTGTTGGGTAGACCCTGGCAATATGATAGAAATTCTATACATGATGGAAGGTTGAATAGATATTCTATTTGGGTTGATGGGAAGAAGCAAATCTTGTTACCTTTGATGGAAGAATTTGATGATGAGTCATGTACATCTGTAAAAGTTTGTCTGATGGAAGGTAGATAGTTTGTTAAAGATTTGAAAAGAGATGATATTTGTTATGCTTTGATTCCTAACAAACCAAGTAAGAATGCATAAGATGACACACTTGCAGAAGTTGAGAAATTACTAACTGAATACAAAGAAATCATTTCAGACAATATACCTGATCGTTTTCCACCAATCAGAGATATTAGTCACTATATGGATTTGATCCTTGGAGCTAGGTTACCAAACAAAGCACCACATAGGTTAACACCAATAGAGAATGAAGAGCTTAACCAAAAATTTCATGAATTGTTGAACAAAGGCTTGATCCAAGAAAGTTTGAGTCCATGTGTAGTACCAGTTGTATTAGCACCTAAGAAGAAAGGAGAATGGAGAATGTGCACTGATTCCAGAGAAATAAACAATATCACAATGAAGTATAGGTTTCCTATACAAAGAATGGATGACATAATGGATTTTTTGAGTGGAGCAAGGTATTTCATCAAAATTGATTTGAAAAAAGGATATCATAAAATTAGAATTAGAGAAGGTGATGAATGGAAGACTGCTTTCAAGACAAAGGAAGGTTTGTATGAGTGCTTGGTTATGCCTTTTGGTTTAACTAATGCACCAAGTACTTTTATGAGGTTGATGAATGAAGTTATGAATAATTTCTTGAATAACTGTGATTGTATATTTGGATGACATTCTAATATTCAGTAAGACTAGAGAAGAACATCTAATGCATATAAGACAAGTGTTACAAATATTAAAAGAATAAAATTTGCTGATACATATGAAGAAGTATTCCTTCATAAAAGAACAGCTTGTGTATTTGGGTTTTGTGATTTCAGTTGATGGTTTGAAGATGGATCCAGAGAAGGTTGAAGCCATACTGAGTTGGCCTACAACTAAAAATGTCACTGAGGTACGATCATTTCATGGATTGGAAAGTTTTTACAGAAATTTTATCAGAAATTTCAGTTCTATTTTTAATGCTATGATTGAAGCAATGAGAGGAGACAAAAGAGAATTCAAATGGACACATGGAGCTGATAAGAGTTTTGAATCTTTGAAGCTAAAATTTGTTGAATTACCTTTGTTATCCTTACCTGATTTCAATAAGGTATTTCAAGTTGAATGTGGTGCAAGTGGAAATGCAATTGGAGCTGTGTTGACTCAAGAAGGTAAACCTGTTGCTTTCTTTAGTGAAAAGTTGAATGATGCAAACTGATTTTTTTTTTTATATGATCAAGAATTCTACACTATTGTGCAAGCTATGAAGAAATGGAGACATTAATTGATGCCAAATGATTTTGTGTTGTATATTGATCATAAGGCTTTACAGTATTTGGGTAGTCAAAAAACGTTGAATCAGAGACATATGAAATGTGTAGAGTATTTACAGAGCTTTACCATTGTTATTAAGCATAAGAGTGGATTTTATAATAGAGTAGTTGATGCATTGAGTAGAAGAAGATCTTTGTTGACTGAAATGAGAATTGAAGTTCTTGGTTTTGATGACATGAAGAATTTGTATGAAAATGATCCTGATTTTTCAGAGTAGTGGAGAGTGTGCAGAGCACCTAAATTCAAATCAATCAAGTAAGTATGAAGACTATTTCATTTAGGATAATATTTTGTTCAAAGGTATTCACTTATGTATACCAAGAGGATCAATGAGAATTAATGTGATTAAAGAGAAACATTGTAGTGGATTGGTTGGACACTTTGGCATTGATAAAATATTGAGTTTATTGAAGGAGAGGTACTTATAGCCTCAGTTGTATAAGGATGTTCAAAAATTTGTAAAAATTTGTGGATTTTGTCAAGTTTCAAAGGGAGTGAATTAGAATACTCATTTGTATACACCTATTACTGTTCCAAAGAAAAGTTGGAGTGATATCAGCATGAATTTTGTTCATAGACTTCCGAGGACAGCAAGAGGTAATGATTCTATATTTTTTGTTGTGAATAGATTTTCTAAAATGACACATTTCATACCATATAAGAAAACATCAGATGCACTAGATATAGTAGATCTTTTATTTAAAGAGATTGTGATATTGCATGGATTACTGAGGAGTGTCATCTCTGACAGAGATGGTAAGTTTGTAAGCTATTTTTGGAGAATACTTAGGAAGAATTTGGATACTAAGTTGAAATTTAGTTCTACATTTCACCCACAGACTAACGAACAAACAGAAGTTGTAAACAGAAGTTTGGGTAACTTGTTGAGATGTTTAGTTGGAGATACACCAAGAAATTAGGATTTGATGTTGGCACAAGCAGAGTTTGCATACAACAATTCAGTAAATGGAAGTACTGGAAAGATACCTTTTGAGATTGTTCATGGCACACAACCTAGAGGTATATCAGATTTGAGGGACATTACAAGAGAAGAGAAAAGAAGTGTTGGAGTAGAGGATTTTGCAGAATTCATGAAGACATTGCATGAGGATGTGAAGCAGAAGCTGGAGAAAAGTAACCAGAAATACAAATATGATGCATATAGATCAAAAAGACATAAGACATTTGAAGTTGGCGATGCTATGATGGTTCATTTGAGGAAAGGAGGATTTCCTATTGGAACAAATGGGAAACTAAAGATGAAGAAATTTGGTCCCTGTAAAATATTGAGAAGATTTGACAGTGGAAATGCTTATGAAGTTGAATTACCTGATGACATGGATATATCACCTATATTCAATATTTCATACTTGTATGAATATCATGAACATCATGAAGAAATGACAGTACCAAGTGATTATCCTAAGAAGCAGATAGAGAAAGTTGAGAAGATCTTGAAATAGAGAGTTGGCAGAAGTACATGAGGAAAGGAATACATGGAATATCTAGTAAAGTGGAAAAAAAAATGATTGAGGACTAATCTCAGGTTTCTCAATCCAATTTGGATTCATTTGAGGTTGGACGTGATTAATGATTTAGGGAATCATTTATTTTCAACCCCAGGTGTCTGATGTACCAACATCTTGGGTCCTTAGCAATCCTGCTCAACCAAAAATATGTTTACTTTCATTTTCAGTTTATTTTCTATCACTCAACTTCTCTTGCTTGGCATGCTTGCTGAGTTGATCGATCATGCTGGTTTTCTTTTGTTGCTCGGCCCTTCTTTGGCCGAGTGCTCCATTGGTTGGTCATGCTTTGCCGAGTTCGTTTATTTGGGAGTTTGAGCTGCTAACCGACTTCTTCATTTAATTTTCATGGCTGTATTTATTTGGGATCTATCCTTGGGATCTCTGTGGACCTAAATTTGGGTCTTTCCTTGTATTTGAGCACCGAATTCAATGTTGGACTCTTGTATATATTCTTTTGTATGTTCTTAGTTTAGTGGCAAGTCTTAGAGAAAGAAGACAAATGTTAAGATATTAAAGATCTAAGATCTCTATTATAAGAAGATCATTTGTAATACATTTTTATGTATATGTTCATAACCAGAAGGCCTTATGGACTGGCATGTATTGAGTTTGATCATTAATAATAAAGATCTCTGTGTTTCTCTCTATCACGGTATTGTTGTGTTAATTCTGCATTGTATCTACAAGTTGGAGGATTTTGGGTGTGCCCTAGGCCCTATCTCCTTCCTCCATTACATCATTTTCATATATTATAGTTGTGATCACAAATAATTTGAGTGACTGATATGCAGGATAGGTGATCGGTGACTAGAGACAGAGTTGTTAATAGGTTACAGTGTTTCTATTCTTCAGCGACCATTAATAAATCTTTGATCGATGATCGGTGTTGAGGTCGTGGTTCAATAGATCGAGTTAATCATGATCTACTAATGTGTCTTGATGATAAGAGGTGATGATTTGGCATCACATTGTTTGATGCTAGCTTGTGCAGAAGATTCTAGAGAAAGATTATGTTTGGTCAAAACACATTTGAATCCTTCACATAATATTTTATTTAGGTCATTTTATTGGCTAATGGGGTCATGGAAATATATTTTGTACATTTGATTTTGTTTATTTGAATTTTGGATATGAGCGGGAAGTTTGAAATTCTAATATGGGGATTGATTAAGGCTATGGACATAAAAGTTCAGTATATAATGGATGAAGTTGAAAGTTAAGTGTGTTGATCGTGTGTTGGAAAAATGCGGTAAAAAGTGCGAGTTGTCACCAATCAAGGGTATAGTTAAGTGCATTGAGAAGAAATTGTGTGCTTTAGTAGATTTGAACAAGAAGATGTAGTATGGTTCTACGAATCATTCATTATGTTCTTCCCTAACAATTGCAGCAACTTAAATCCTTTAGCAAAGTAGATCTTAAAAGATCTTTGTTGTAAATCCTCTAACAAAATGACACTTTGTCAAGTGTTCAAATTCCTCTAACAAGGATAGTCTTAACATGGTAAAGGTCCTAACAAGCCTAAGGAAGATCCCTTAATTGGGTAGCACCTAACATTGGTGTTGTAAACTCTTAACAAGGTTAAGCTCCTCATAAGATGTACTTCAGAAGAGTACATAATTTAGTGGGTTCTAATTCCCACTGTGGTTTTCTCCCTATTTGGGTTACCACAAGATAAATTGATGTGTCAACTTTGTTGATGGACTTGCATGTTTATGATTTTCATTTTTTGTGATTAAGGTTAATCTTGTGTATGTTGATTTAATTTTAAGAGCTTGAAAAGTTAGATTATTTGGTAGATTATTATTCTCCCTCCCCACTCAGTAATCTGATCATAGGACTAAAATGATTAAATTTTGTGAGAGAGTGGAACAAACTAAAACTTCCCTAAACAAATCCTGCTATCAATCCTTGTCGAAGATCTGTTTATCCAAAACAAAGGAAGAGAAGAAATCAATAGTCACCTATATGATCTCCCTATGTTTATGAAAGGTTATAGTCTCATCTTTGATGCAGAAAATTCCTATTAGATTGACAATGTTTTAGAGTTGAAGTATGAAAAAAAATTATGCTCTTCACTATGGAGCTATAATGCTCTAGACATTTGGCTGCGAGACTTTTCTTCCTTTGCAATGATGTATAAAGTTTAGATATAATTTGGATTTCCAAATCGACAAGGTTAGTTGTAGCCCCTTGTAATTAAATCTAGGCTTGAACAATATCTAAGTAAATTTTTAAATGAATCTTGATAGTAAAGATATGATGATAGAATTATTTATTTCATCTCAAGACATTTTATTTGACCAATCCTAGCTTCTTCACCATGAAATACATAATAGTGATATATGACCACCAATCTTTGATTCAATCTCTAAGATAAAGACTTAGAGTCTACATTTCTTCAAATCTAAAAGGAAATATATTCTTTATACATCCACCATAATTCATACAAACAATGGTAACTTGATTAGACCCAATGCATGAGAGGGCTGAAAACCTACAAAAAAGGAGATCATCCAATCTTGGGATATCAAAGCATGATAAATTTTTACTTGAATAAGATCCACCCCACTGCACCTATTGGATCATGCATAAGAAGCACCATTAAAAATCAATGTCCAACAGGCACAATGAATTAATCAAAAAAAAAAACCCTAATTAGTATCCTTTGTGATAGGGGCCTCTCCCTTCTTATCAGAGATATGAACATGGATATTAAAATTTCACATAATGAGCCATTTAAATTGAAGAATATAGGCTCTAAAAATACATGGAGATTCCCAAGAGTTTCTTCTAGCAATTTTATTGTCCAGGGCATTAAAATTTGAAATATTCTATGGATAACCATCATTTAAAGGCTCAAGCATGTTAGCAATATGGTTAAGAAAATATAAAATTTTAATACCTCTAACTAATCTCAAATTCTAGAGTGTTGGAATACCACGAAAACTACCAATTTCATCACAATATTAAACCCCCGAATCTTTGAAAAAGGATAATTTTGTACCTATAAGAAACTTAGAAGATCTAAAAGAGATAAATTAGAAGCACACATAACAATTATAGAAATGTCGACCATTCAATAATGAGAAAAGAGAAGTATACATATAGATACAAGTGATTGGGTCAAATCAGATGTCGACTCCAACACTCAATGAGTGGTGGCAATTTTCCTCCCATGATCTTAGGGCGATGTGTCCAAATGAAATCAGCACCTCTATAAACAAATCCTCAACAAAGACAACTTGTCTAGACAAGTGTCGAATGAAAATGTACGACTGAGTACGCTTAATAAGCCTAGGCATAATTAAATAATTACAGCAACAACACCCCCCCCCATCCTTAAGCATAACATAGGAGGATATGAAAAAGATGGTTCCCAGCTACTAGCCATGTTAGGTACCCATGTATAATGAAATCTCTAAAAAAGGAGAAAGATAGAAAACCCAGTGGGATAAACTATCCTCCAAGAAAGAGATTAGATGAGAAGAACTTTGAAGCATGTTGAAGTTGTAAACAATGCTAAGCATGTACTCATGTTTTCTAGAAACGTCGAATCTTCAAGATATGTGGATGAAGATCTAGTACATGAGTGAAAAGATGACACTACTCAATTAGTGTTCACAAAGTTGATCAAAATCATTGAAGTTGATAATGGAAATAGTACTTTTGATGAGGAATACTCGAATCTCAAATTGATCCACTAAATCAATCCCTTGTATGAGAGATCAAAATAGGAAGTATATTTTATGCCTTCCGAAAGAATATTCTACTTCATTGAATGAAGCATTACCATACTAACATATTATCATCCCCCCTTGGTTTGGAACTTTATAGAAATAATGATTATAACCACTATAGAAATATAAAATGATACTTTATAGAAATAGTGCGTAACTATGCTTATGAATTTGTGGCGAAAAAATAAGTACTTTTGCAAAAAACAACACTCCAATCTGAGTTTCCTAGAAAAAGTTATGGTATATACAAGTTTCTTCAAAGACACTTGTATTTCTACAAAAATAATTTTGTCTCCTAACACCAATAAGGGGGAAAAAGGTAATAATAAAGAGAAGGATTTTTTTTTAAGGACATATGACCATGGACTCTAAACTTTTACAACTTACTATATATATATATATATATATATATATATATATATATATATATGGGGGCAGACCCATCATTGCACGACGCACGGGAGCAGGGCACTAGTGCAGAACAGTTGTCAAGGTTAAGCCGAAGGCCATTTACGAGAGAGTTACAGGGGCACGAGACGGGGCCAATAGGTGGGCCGATGGCTAGAGTGGCACAGACCCAGTCCAAGCTGCACAAATCATGCTTAGACGATAGAGGCGACCACAGCTTTTCTTCACATGCAAAGCTTTCAAACTGTGGGTTAATGGAAGAGGATGACTCCATGGACGACTCAGGGGCCGAGCTGCCGAACTGTGATGCCGCATCAATGCGTATGCACAGGCTTTTGATTTTTCAAAATACGAAGATGGAAGGTTGAGCCTCAAGTCTGAGGCCTACACAATGAGGAAAGTGAAAAGGCATGTGGTCGATTTGAATCCCCAACACATGCATAGAGGCCAAGGGGCCGACAGGACTGTATAGAGGGTCCGAAGGTCTACACGAGGCGCGCGCAGGGCTACTATGTAGACCGCAGGTGTCAAGACGGAGCTGCGGGCTACCAGTTCACCCGGACAGTTCGTTTTAGCGGTGAAATTCTTTTTTACTATGTAATCAGGATGCAGAATTGATGGCGCCACCACAGGGATGTCGAGGGCACAGAATCTACGCACGGGGAATCCAACGGAGTCACACGCCAATAGTATCCTGTCTACACATAGCCGCAGGTTGAACCGCCGACTGACGAGCCCAAAACAGATCGCGATGACCGTGGACTACAATCACAGAAGTAGCAAAGAGATTCAATAACCTCCAACTGGAATTTCTGCCATGAACACACCTTTTCACAAACTCGAAATTGTATACGAAACAGGCTTGAAATTATCTTAGTCTCCTTTGATACCATATAAGAAACTTACAAGGTCTATTTACAGATAAATGAGAAGTACACATAGCAATTACAGTAAAGTCCACCATTCAATAGTGAAGAGAAGTGTATATATAGATGAGAGTGATTGGGTCAAATTAGAAGTCGACTTCAACACTCAATGAGGGGTGGTGAGTTGCCTCCTGCAATCCTAAGATGAGGTATTGAAATGAAATCGACACCTCTCTAGACACTTCTATAAACAATTCCTAAACAAAGACAACTTGTAGACAAGTGTTGAATGAAAATGTATGACTAAGTAGGCTTAATAAGACTAAGTAAATTAAATAATTAGACCGAGAGTACCAATACATTTGTCCTTTTGCATTTTGGTTTCTTGAAAAAGACAAATATCCCGTCTATGATCCCTAATTAGATTAAAAGAAGATCATATTTTTGGATGTTATTAAGCCCCTTTATATTCCAGGATAAACTATTCATTTAGAAGGGGGGAGTGAGTTAGAGAGGCCTATATCTTAGAGAATTCTCTACAAATCACTTGGTACAATGTATTTACTTTGTTTGTCATAGGTTTGAATAGAAGCTGGTCTACTAGCATGCTTTTCATTTTCCCCATAATCCGCCTTCTTTGGCTTCCTAGTCTTTACATCTATATATTGTAGACTAAATTTAGGTTTGGTTCTAGGTTTAACCAAAATAAAAGGCATATCGTCCACAAGGGGCTCACCAAAGATTAACTATTGAAAAAAAACTTCTTTATTTGCTATAGATTTATTCTCCTCATGAGATGCTTTAGGAATCAGTTGAGCCAAAATATCCTGATCCTCTCCAAAAACTTTAATAGAATGATCAAACATAGAAACAAATTAGGCCACAAAATCATTACAATTGCAATCTTCTTGGGGCCCTAGATATGTTGTTTATGTTATGGTATGTGATATACCTTTACTCAAATATTCTACCCCTCATTAAATAAGAATGATTAATAGCTCAACTGTGAATCAATTATTTTAATTTTGATGCTATCATCATGAGTGCTCACTTAGTTATCCCCAAGAATGATAAAATGTTAAGTTCATGCAATACATACTTTGATACTATAATTAATGTGTGATTATGAGAGTAGAAATATGTGTCCATTTGTTAGCAACAAATAACAAGCAATGATAACTTGGATATTAATGGTTAATATTTATAACACATACATAACATTATTATTGGCTTTATTCCAAGCAATTTAATGACATTATGTGTACCCAAGTATGAAAGAGGGCACAAGGTTTGATGATAAATCCTATGGCCATTTTCAATCAGTAAGAATGAAGGAGTCAAAGGGCATGAGATTATGATAGAAGGATCTCACAGCCGTACTTCAAGGATATTTCTTTTAGTAATGCATTGACATTTTAACATAATAGTGCACAACACATGGTCCATTATGGGTGAAGGATGTTTTCTCTGCAAATATGACTAGGCTACTTTAATGGTGCTAGATTCAATTTGCTATCCAAAATGGATTTATAAAAATTGAAAGGAAATAGGACGGGCCTTACATAGTGTGTACACAAATACATATTGATTGAGCAAGAAACTAGTACGTAAGGTATAGAAAGGAAAAATGCTTTGACCATTTCAAAAGAACAAAACATCTGGTGTTTGATTGAATGGAGTTAACAATAATAGTATAAATTAATATGAAAGATTTATAACTACGCCTAAAAATGTCAATAAAATTCCAAAACTTTTTTTAATACGTGTGTCCAATTTATTAATGAAATTCATCAAATTTATTACCTCATTTTTATTTTCATGGACTAGAGCATTGTTTAGAATTAAAATTTAGATACTTAAATAAATATATTAACTCTTTAAATCATTAAAATTTATGGATGGTAATTAATCTCTTAGTAGATTATATACATGTACATGTTGTCAATAATCAATGATTTAGCAACTACATTAACTAGAATTTATGAAAATATTGGTACTTGTACTATAGTATATAGATTTGATAGTTTGTGGTATAAAACCATCAAATCCTCTTTTCCTAATTAAAATTTAAATTGTATTATCATGTGTTTTAGATTTCAGCCCTTTCCTAGCTTTTTACACTTTTAATGTATTTTAAAACCTAAATTGTAAAAATTTCCTCTTTGCAAAAGTAATTATTCTTTTGTTAACAATGCTAGATTTTTAGTTGGTTGGACAACCTACCAAACTTTTCATAATATTGCACTCTAAGGAAACAATTGAACTTGTCAACCTTATCATACTTTTCAACATTTAGTGATTTAGAAAACCTATACATTTTGTCACAGATTTACACTTTCAATTTGATATAATTAGAATAGAAAAATCATAAAGAGATCAGAATAGTTGACTATAACTGTGGCAAATTACATGGACATATTTACATGCTCGCACTAGAATCTTAAAATGGCATAAACCACCATATTAATAAATTCATAACGTATACACATGAGAGTAATAATTAGAGTATTATTGCATTCATTTGGACTTCACCATGTTTAAAAACCCATAAGAATTTTCATACTTTTCCACTTTAAGAAAACAAGTGAACTTGCAAACTTTATCACACATTTCTATATTTAGTGAATTAGATAACCTATAAATTGTGTTACAAATTCACACTTTCAATTTGATATAATTAGAAAGGGGGAAACACCCAAAGATTGGAATTGACACTTGACATGTAAGAGTCACAAATTACATGGATATAATTCCATGCTCACACATAGGAATCTAAAATGAGCATAATTCATCACATTAATAAATTCATAAGGCATGCACATGATAGATATAGTAGAGTAAAATATTGCATTCATTTGGAATTCACTAAGGGTCAACCTAAACTATTTTTTTTTTATGATTCATTCATACATTCTCGCTTCCACTTTAAATGTTTTTCTTTCTTCCTTATCCAGTAGACAACCTACACATTATCTTTTGTAGTGCGATGGACTTCTCCCCAAATTTTGTGTTTATACATGTATGTTAGTTCATATGTTCTTTGGATTTGATTTTTCTTGACTAAGTTGGGACCTCCATGAACTCCTTAGATATGTTTGTCTAGTCTTCTCTTCGCATCATTAATGTGATAGGCTTCCATGGAATATAATACACATGCATGCTTTGACCCTTTCATGTTGGTCTTCAATCTTACCCTGTGCTAAGTTCATGATCCTACCAATGTGCAAGTGTTCAACAACTCTACATTTTCTTATGTTTATCTAGGGAAATATGAGACTCATGGTATTCATGAGTTTTCTAAGTCAACTTATATTTTTATGAATTTCCTTAGCACTCTGAATTTATTTACAATGGATATAGTTTAACTATTTTTGACCTAATTATTTATATGAAATAATATAATTTATTCTTGATATTGTTATATTCAAAACATAACTTCTTTATGTTTCTTATATTAACTCATTTGTGCACCACTAATCACCAATACAATCGTATGAAATAAAATAATTAATTGAACTTATTTTTTCTCTATATTCCTCTTAATTAATCTCAACATTAATAATAATTAAAATAAATATAGCCTTAATTGAATAATTATTCAAGAATCAAACATGAATTAATAATATATATGAACTGTAACATTACCCACTTTTGAAAATTTTATAAAAACAAAAGCCAATCTAGAAATATTTCATAAGAATAATTCTGGAAGCGTAATTCGTGTCATTGAGATTCAAAGCATATAGTCGCCACTATCATTTATTTCATGAGTATCATCTTCCTCCTCGATTCTACTCATTCGTTCCATGTGAAAAAGAACTCTTTCAACATAATAACATATTAAATGGCGAAGAGATTTTTATTGGAAATACTTTAACTAATCAATGTGAAATTATCCATTTTGCAGCTTTCACCTACGAAAATATATTTTAGAAGTTTAACCCGTTTCAAACTCCTAACATCTACATCTTGCTTCATACTTCATGCATTTTTTACCTCTATCACACAAATTTGGCGATGTGCAGTTATTAACAGAATGGACATGTGAAAGATATGACCGCTGTTATCAAATATTCCTACCATTATTTCTATTATAAAATGACCTCGCCATCTAGAATTTAAGTCAACATAAAAAAAATTACATTTCTATCAAGCGTAGGCGAATTGTAGTGTTTCAAATATTGGTATAGGAAGTCTTGGAAAAATAACGTGTGAGTACTTCATTCCCATAAATTATGGGATGTCTACACCATTTGTGCTATTTTGAGTTCAATGTATATGATTTAATTTTGCCAACGTTGTATAGATTCTATAATTTATTGATTTTTTTTCTCTAGATTCATAGTTTAATTTTTAAATTTTCAATATTGTGATATTGTATTTTTTTACTTTTAGTTACTATTTTATATTTAATTTATTTCACTATTTCATATTTAATGATAATGTAACAGGAACATATTTTAAAAGATGTGTATGATCATATTATTAATAGAAATAATAATAATAATGATATTTGATTAATAAAAACGTTATAATATTTATATCCATACTTAATGATTTTCTTAAATGTTATCTTCTCTATATTATGTTTTGCTATTGAATTTTTTTTTTCTTAACAAGATTTGCAGAAAGAAAAGTACTTGTTAAAAAGTGATAGCAATTTTATAGCATTCAATGATAAAATTATGAATATATAAGATTCCAATTAAATTTTATAAATTATTATTTTGAGAATTTTTTTTACATCAAATTTTGTTAGAATTAATTGAAACAAAAAAAAACAAATATTTTTTTGTTTAAATTATAAAATTTATTTTAGATGTTGTTTTATGCATCAATCTAAATTCTTAGAAACATTAATCTACTAAATATAATCCTATTAAATTTTTGTTATTATAGAATGAAAATAAAATTATCTAAAATTATCAAAAAAAATAATAATTAATCATTTTTCAATTCTTTATTAAATTTGTTTCCCGAAATTTAGGAATTAATGAGCTTTTAAGATTTGTTAATAAACTTTCATATCTTTATATTATTTTTAACTAGTAATCTTTAATATTATTTTTTATTTGATCTCAAATTTAAATTTAATGTAATTGTAGCCAATATTTATATAATAAAAATACTTTTTTATTTTTATTTTTTTAAGAGATATGTATTACATTTTCAAATATATACTATTTAATTTTATGTCAATATGCATATAAATATGAGTTGTTTGTATACACATATACACACAAAATTTAATACTTTTAATTAATTCTAGTATGAGAGCTTCTTTCCTAAATTTTATGTTAATTAAGTTGATAGCCACCATAGCTAATTCCCAAAAATTATGATCACCCCACCTTTTATGTTAACATTAATTATGTATCAACATTAGCATCTTTTTAGCTATTCATATATTATTCCTTTCTAACAGTTTATCTCTTGTGCAGTATATGCGTTTGAGTACAACAATGCCACCAGAGAAAAGTGTAGTTGTAGAGCAAAGCGATAAAGAATCTTAGGTATCAATAACTAGTAACCAATTTCTATCATCCTTCGAAGTTAATTTTCACTGTGCTCAAGGATAGATTCAGTTTGGGAAGGCCAACTTAAGATCTGCTTACTCCTTATTTTTTAAGACATTATTTGAAATCTTTGTTTAGGTTTTTTTTTTTCCTTGCATGGACTTTTTGTTGGGTTGTGATCACATTCCACCCACTTTTTGGGTTTCTTTTGTGAATTAATATCATAAATATCTTTTCTAAAGTAAAATATCCATTTATCTAGCTGCGGTCAATATTCATGCCTCAGTAGACATGAACTAGTTTCACACTAATTTTGCAGGATTCCAAAATCTTGTTGAATTCAAAACCTGCTAATCTAAAGCAATGTGTTCAACAAAAACTTATAAGAGTAAGTTACTGTTGTGAGCATTTAATTTAAGTTGTAAACTCTCATGCCGATTTAATAGCCAAAATAGTCCTGTGATATCATATTATATTCAAAACTTGTTAATTATTTTGTTTACTTCCTTTTACAGAGCTTGAGGGTGCCACAAACGGCTATATATTAGTCCATGAAAATTGTGGTTTAAATAAAATGTGAATAGTGGTATGCATTATTCGTTGAGATCTCAGAAACTTCAGAGAATTTATAAAGCATCCCATGGTATATTGGACTCCACTCAGGCAAGGATTTGGTTTTGGATATTGACGCTCTACACAAATCTAATTTCTTTCAAGTTAGCTTGATATCTTTCTCAAGTACATGAATATAAATGATTGCGAAGAAACTAAATTTATTGGCTATCATTATCTTAATTTATAATTAAATGTTATTTGAAGAGAGGTTAACAATATTTAGCTTATTTAATTTATGATTACAATGTAATTATTAAATTTATTTAAAAAATAAGTAAAATTGTTTTATTTTATTATTTTGTTGCATAAAATATGTCATATTTGATTTCTTTAAAAGGCTTTAGAAACTTTTGATTGAAAATGTAATATGAGTTTGCAATCTATGAGCAAATGGTTTCACATATACTGTATAAGATATATACATATATATTAGAGTGAAATCAAAATGAGGTGGAAGGTTTAGCCGATAGAAAAGTATACAAGCTAATATATTAGACATAACTTGAACCGTGATTTGTGGCGATCTGATAGAAATATTGGCACTTTTTAGTAAGGAGAGTCACACCTGTTAATTTGTAGGCAAAGTGACATTTATAAACAATTTTTTGTGAGAATTTTTTCCTCGTTGTGTTGTTTACTTTAACTCTATATCTGGCTGGTCTGATATATTATGAGGTTAGAGGCTGACCATGCTTATAGCTGGATTATTTTTCCTTGTTGGAGTAGTGCTGAATGTGGCAACTCAAGATCTCACTATGCTCATCATTGGCAGAATTATGCATCGATGTGGAGTTGAATTTGCTAACCAGTTAGAAACTTTTATTTATAATGAAAAATGTTATAATTTGTGAATTTTGGAGAATGAGAAATGAATTTTCCTATTTTTGGTGTAAGAGACAAATTTCCGTTGCATTTACATCCTTTTTTATGAAATCTTGTAGTGTTAATGATCATGCCTTTAGCTACAAACAAAAAATTGCATCTTATTAGCCATTCTGTGTCTATGTTCTTCCAACCCACACTTCACCTCAATTTTTTGTCTAAAAATATCATTTTTTTTGGTAGAATTGTCTTTCTCCATTCTTGGAGTCATCGACCATCAAGGCCCATTCGACCCAATCCTCCACTTCAAATGTCTCACCTTCTTTACTAAATTTTTTGCACTTTTATATTTTCATCTCCTCTTCATAAAGTGTAAATGTCTATTTAAATTTTATTTATTTCACTTCCAACAATTATTCAATGTGCCATTCTTGTGCTTCCATAAGTTGTATACTAAAATACCATTTTAATTTTGAAGGATTTTTTTTTAATTTTGTGGTTTATGTATATTAGTAAATTAAGGAGTTGAAGGCTAATGTATATGAATTAATTTTGTTAGAGTTGTATATATTCTATAACTTAGCATTTTCTTGGTCAGGATCTATAATTTAATTCTTGCATGTGTAGTATTTTGATATGATGTTTTTCTATTTTTAGTCATTATTTCATATTTAAATTATTTCATTATTTCATCTTTAATGATAATTTATCATATTTTTAGTCAAATAATATAGTTAAATATATAAACATAAATAATAATAATTTTTGTGTTTTGCAAATTCATCAATTCAATTGACTCTTCTCTGACTTCTTCGACTCTAGATTGCTTTATTTCGATCTCAATTATTTTGTTACAATGTGATTAATGTGTAGGTGATGATATCCTACCTATCCCACTACTAAGAGTTACAATTCCTACTACTAGCATTGTTAACAATGAGAAAATGGAAGCGTAAGTTCTTGTTTAGGATGTTGATTCTTCTTTTTCTAATTAAAATAATTTAGGAAACTAATATTATGTACTGGGATTTTATCTTGGGTTAATATATTTGGTGTATTTCAATTTTTTTGGGTGAGGTGATATATATGTTATTGCTCTGTGATAATTCATGTTTTATAAAAGTTGTACTAGAATGCAATTCTGTAATACAATTTTAGATTTTGAACTATACTAGGATATGGTTGTTTTCCATAGTGGTAAAAGCATCTCTTAGGTTTTGCATCATAGGCTATAATCGAAGGTTTTCTTCACGCATTTATTTCATTTTCTTCACCCATTTAATTTCAGTGAGTATGCTCCCCATAACTAGGTTCAATGTATACTCGTTCTTTTTATAATTAATAAAATGAGCATACATTTATATTCAAAAAAAATTCCATTAATAAAATATTGATATTTGATTCATAAATAAGTTGTAAGATCTATATCCACACTTAATGATTTTCTTTAACATGATCTTCTCTAATGTATCTTATTCAAGGATAGTGATATTTAATATTAATTTGATTACAAAAATTTCATAGCATTCAATGATGCAATTTTATTTTTGATGGATAAGGTGTCGTAACGGAGATGAAATTTACTAATTCTAATAAAAATACATCATACCTAGTTCAAAAGCACATTGGGAGGAAAGAATCAACAAGAAAACCTCCATGCATAGTCCATACAAGCTATAGCTAAAGTATAATTACATAAAACAACATTTATCCAATATCAAATCTATATAACACTACGCAAGAGTCCTCAAGAAGCCTTGGGATTCAATATTGTTGTTGTGATTCCAAGGTCACCAAATTTTTTGCCTCTTGTGAGTCTGAGAATATTTAAACACAACTAATTGCCTAAGACTAGAGGAGAAGAATATCCTTTGCTGTCAATGTCCTCATGGGCCTCATACCCCTCCTCCACCTTGTCAACACCTTATAATTTCTTCACCGCTTTAGTTAAAAGGGAAGAAAAAGGATGAGTGTTCTCAAAATGTTTGTTTAAAGAATTTTCCTTCCTCTCTCAACTTTTCAATTTCATCTGCTTCTAAATTACCTTCCCTATATATGTGGTTAATGGTCACTTGCTCAAAATTATCCAAGAGACTTAAGATAGCATTCAAAACTCATTGACATCTCCAGTTGGGAGTCAATTTTAATCTAACTGCATTAATAGTGATGAGAGAGTATCCTTTAATCTCTACCTTTGATAAATTAAGCTCCTTGTAGCAGGACAACCCTGAAAAAAACACTTTGAATTCTCCCACGTTGTTGGTATCTTCCTCTAATGGTTTGGGCAATTTGGCCAAAATTAAGCCCATGTTGAAGTTTATTACGCAATGAACCCATGATGTAATTATGATTGTATAAGATTTCAATTAAAAATTAAAAACTATTTTTTGAATAATTTTATTTACAGGTAAATTCTTTTTGTTAGAATAGGTACCTTTAAACAAATTTTTATAAATTCTTGTTTTCCTTTATATTTTAATATTTAAAAGGAATAATTACAACATTGATACCACCCTAGTAATTTTCGGAGAAAGCTTAATGATCATAATCATCCTCATATGCTTGATATAGTCATGGCCTCTTCATTATGTTTTTAATTTTAACCCTTTTCTTATTGTGATTTTAATGGAATTTTGAATGTGTCATAAAATATCATCCTATGTTTATAAATATTGTACCATTTACATACATACATGTATGTGTGTATGTATATACACACATACACACATACATACACATGTATGTGTGTATATGTATGTATATAAATGGTACACTATTTATAAATAGAGGATGATATTTTATGACATATTCAAAAGTCCATTAAAATCACCATAAGAAAATGGTTAAAATTTAAAAAAAAAACATAATGAAGAGGCCACGACTATCTCAAGAAAATGGGGGAGATAATAATCATTAAGATTTCTCAAAACATCACTAGGGTGCTATCAATGTTGTAATTATTCCTTTTAAATAATAAAATATAAAGGAAAATAATAATCTATAAAGAATTGTTTAAAGGTATGCATTCTAACAAAAAACCTTTTTCTAACCAAAAAAATGACTTCTCCCAGTGCCGCTACTGTTGTTGCCTCCCGCTTGGTGGGTTCGAACTCAGATGTTTACCACCCGTTGGTTTTTTTTAGGCTTAGGGCGATTTCTTCTATGCTGAATGGTTGGGGATCAGTGTGTCCAGGGGTGCTACCGGTGTCCTCAGTTGCATAGGGGAAAAAATAGTCTCGTAAAACTGCTACTTATGTAGATGTTGCTGCATTTGAAGTAAATACTATTGGTACTTTGTCCTTAGTTCCAGGGAGTGGGATCCTCCATTTCCAATCCCTTACTATAAAGACCATCTCGGTAAGAGCTCCTATTAAGCTAAAACTCTCTCATGATACGATTGATGAGATTGTTAAAAATACCCGCTCAAATGCTTTCTGAGTCTCTTCAATGACCAGATCACACTCCTTATTCATGATATGGAGAACCTTTGTTTTGGTTCTTAGGTGCGGATTTACTAAATCCAACAGAATGACTTTCTCATCGTGCGAGCACACCGGGAGAAGACCATCCAATGTTTCTTCTCATATCCTCTTCAATTGCTTGTCTCTTTAACATATCAAGTATGTTCCATACCTTGTTTGGTATGACGGTCTTGAGTTCCAACACAGTCCTTTTAAACTTAATCATATGAGAGATGATCTTAGAATGAATCTCTGATTTGTCTATCTCTTGATATTTTTCATATACATTCTTGAGAGACTCTAGTCTTCCTTCATTGATAATTTTGTTCCTTAAGACATTAAGACTAGGTCTAAAACCTACCTCAGCAGGAGTTTGTGTGTTCTTTACCTTTCTCCTTGTACTTCTTGAGGATGGATGACTACTGGGTGTTTCCTTCCTTCCTCCAAACTTGTTACTGGCTACTGATGGTGGAGATGCATCCAGAGCAATTGTGGTTGATGGCGTAAATGTATCTTCATTTGATTTCTTCTTCTTCTTCTTGGGCATATCATCAGTCTTTTCTATTTTTACTTCTGTGAGAGTATTCTCAAGTTCTTTGGCTATCTTAGCTTCTGTAGCTCTGTTAAGATCTTCTTGAGTTACACCATGAAATTTTAGGATGTTTGAGGTAATCCTAGATGCCTTCCTTTTGTTCTCAGCAATGTATAAGATAGAATCAACTTGATTGGTCTTTTCTTTGTAAGTGCCCCATCTAGGTTCATTGGGATCTTTGGGTGTAGATAGGAGAACTTGTGCATAGCCTTCCAAAACATGTTCTTCGACTTCATAACCAAGAGGGTCAATCCATTTTTTCCTAGGCTCAACTGCCTCCATGAAAGTACAGTCAGTCTCCACCATGAAGCATATGGTGTCTTTGTACTTCTCAATTATTTTCTCAAGTATCCTGAACCTCTTCTGCATCTTGATTCTAAATGTCTTGATGTCCATGTCCATTGAATCCTTCACACTACTCTCTAATGTGGCTTTCAGTGAAATATGTGACATAGTGGGTTTGCTTCTATCTAGATAGAGATTTGCAACCTTTCCTACTATGTGGAAGTAGAGATATATGATCAGTGAACTAAACTTGAATATATTAATTTTTTCATGCTTACTGGCTCAGATGTTGTCAATCAATTAAGCACACAATATCTCACATAGGTTGTACTGAGTATTGTCTTTCACCACTTTTATTGCTACTAAGACAGTGGCTACAGATACACTATTTAGTCTGCTTGCATACTAAAATTTATAACCTAGTATCATGGTAACTAGCTTTATGTCATCTTCCTTGATGGGATCAACTATCATACCACGCCTATCACTCCTTGATAAGCATGCTTTCTCAACTTGTTTCTTAACATCTTTTCTAGTTGGAAGAAATGGTCCAGTCTTGGGTAGTCCAGTCATCTCATGAATTAGACTAGCAGTAATGCATATAGGAACCTCACCTATCTAGTATAGATCATCATGTATCCTTCTTAGTAATATCTTCACCCATTCTAGCTCACAGAACTCGTGCACATTGGAATACTCAAAGATAGCGTTGTCAGTGAGATGCGTGAATTCATCCTTGAATGTATAATCTTTTTTCATCATAGAACCCATGAGAGATGAAATGATGTTGTCTCCAACTATTTCCTTCTTGCAATAAACATATGCACGGATATCTTCTACATGTACGACTCCAAGCAGAGTCCTAGAGAATGCTCCTTTGACATCATCCAGTATGGACTTGAATGGATGCTTCATAAAAACAAATCTCTTCCTCTTAGCAATGTCGAATACAATAGGGGTTTCCATACTTACTTGCAAGTAGGTTAAGTAGGGTTTCACGATGATTCCGAAATGACGTGATTGCTAAGGTTTTGTTCCAAATGTAATCCATTCACAAACCAACTAATCCTTCAAGTTGTAGTGCTTTGATGCTTGATGCTTATCTACTTTATGAATTCTCCAATCTCAAATGCAAAGTGAGGACTTTAATATCTTTTGCCAACTTATATAAAGATCAATTACATTTAATGCTCATTGTCGTAAAGCGGTTTACAGAGAAAATTTCAAAACTTTGTTCTGAATGAAGTAAAGGCAATGTGTTAATGAATACCACCTTAATTGATGATTACATTCATGAATCTATAGGCACATACTCAGAGGTGAGTATACCAACCATGTAGGGGTTCAGAGCTAGAATAGCCCCCCCTAAGACCATGAGGGTCAACTATTCAAAAGTAGAAGGTGCATCCACTGAGGATGCATCTGCTACCTTGTTCTCTTCAATATCCTTCTTTACTTAAACCCATCTTTTATCTGAGTTAGCTTTGGCTTTCACAAACTTGAATTCTCCTGATTATTCAAACAAAGACTCCTTGGGATTCTCTTGTCCTTTTGTTCTTGATCTGCAAAACCTTGAGATATGTCCAGCTTTTCCACATGAGTGACAAATGATAGGAGGTCTGGTGTTGTTATTCATAATGTTGCATTGCTTAGCTATGTGTCCATTGTAGTTACATATCTGACATGCATTGTTCTGCAAGTTTATTTGAAGTTGATTTCTCTAATTGAATTGAGTTTGATTCCTTTGGTTTAGTTGTGGTTGATTTCTTTGATTTTTTCTGCAATGAATAGCCCTATAACCAAACTTATTACAGGAGTAACAATAATCTCTAAAGGGTCTTACATTCTTACAATCTCTTTCCAAGTGTCCATGCTTGTTATAGGCATATCAAGTATGGTTTACTGCCTTGTGCTTATCTTCTGCTTTAGTCTCTTCATGATTTTTAGTTTTCTTTTCTTCTGAAGATTCTGTTAGAGCTTTCTTTCTTTCTTGTGAAGAATTGATCTTAATTTGAGCTAAACTGTATCCCATACCAGTGGTGTTACCTTTTAGCTTTTGTGCATAGAGCTATGATTGAATCAGATCAAATATTGTGTGTAGTTTATCAATCTTGTCTTTTGCTCCTGATAATTCAGATTCAATTTTGTTCTTGATATTTTCCAATTCCAAGGTTTTCATATTGGCTTGCATGAGTTCTTCATTCAACTATTTTTTTCTTTGTTCTTCTCTTCAATAGATGTTAAGCTATCAGTTAAATGATCATTCAATTCTTATATATTATATTTCAGAGACTTGTTCACTTCATTCAGTTTCAAATCATTGGTGGAGCAATCTTTTAGTTCTTTCCTTAGTTTCTTGATAAGCATTTGTGAGCCATCAAATTTTAGTTTGAGTTCTTCATTTTCTTTCTCAGATCTGTCTAGATC
>MU223335.1:2942935-2998798 GCA_018584345.1 Thuja plicata | reverse complement strand
GGGGGTGAATCAGTGTTTAGCTAATTATTCAATTTCTGAAACTTAAAAATAAATCAAATATACATCCAATGAAGCTTAACAAAAGAACAAATAACACTTGATATGATTATGGGGAAACCTTGATCAAAGGAAAAACCCTGGTGGGAATTAGTACCCACAAATATTTTGTACTAGTTTCTTATGATTCTTGTTAGAAGATCCTTAACCCTGTTAGGAGTTGTCATTATGATGTATGAAGTACAGTTACCTTGTTAAGGGTCGGACCCTATTAGGAGTCTTTTATAATAACCCGGTTAGGGGTGGGGACTCATTTTCCAAGAGATCACTACTCAAAGAGAAAGAAGGCTAAAGCCTCCTGGGAATAGATATGTACAATATCCAAAAGTGAACTTCTGTATATGACACAGATGTCTGATCAGTTCCAGTTATGTGCTTATGCTCTTAAATTATTTAAGGGATCTATCTCATGCTTATATCTTCATACTACTGTGCTATACATATTCTCTGAATTCTTCAACAACACTTCAAATGTATATTTGCGTTACATATATATCTTTACGCCTGAATAGATGCGACTACAAACAAGACCTTAGTCGGCCCAAAAACATAATACACAATGTTCACTTCCAAAAAAATTGGCTTAAGTGTGTTTACAACAATTTTTAATACATGATTATAAACTTAATACAATAGGTGCTTAGCCTTTACATAACAAAAGATTACACGTTAATTAAAATGATGAAGTCGGCTTCATACTCTGTATTCTGAGTGCTGGTGAACTTGTTCTTTCTGTAACTTATCCGTACTACTATTCTGTACCATGCGTGTATAGGGTAAGCATAATAACATACCATAGAGATTAAGTCTAAATGCACATATCCTGATGTGGTCGTACACACGTGTGTTGATGCCCTGATCGACTGCAAGTCACTGTTCTATTTTGTAGTTAACTATCAAAACTTCATATGACTTTGTTGCCATAATGACAATACAAAATAAGCCATATAATCCGTGGGAGTCAAATTCCCAACAAAAAATTCTTTATATGATTGGTAAAATTTTTTTGAAACCAAATCCCAATTACCAAGCCTAAGAACTTAATCTTTTCTTGGGTGAAGCTATGTAATTAAAGGATAAACCAAGGTATCCTTATTGGTATTTGTCCTCTAGTCCAAGTTGGAGGACATGTCACAATTTTGTATTTCCTTTAATAAGAAAATTATATATTCCTCCTTAAGAGGAATCTCACATTTGTCACACACACAATATGAATGTGGCATTCATAGAAGATGGGAGTTACATGCAAACTCCTCCACTCATCTCTTCTTAAGAGATGCCTCTCACACACTTTCTCTAATACTATTCTTTCTCACTTCCCCTCACATTCTTATCTTTCTCTCAATATTGTATTGAGCTTCTTGCTCTCATTCTTTAGGCCTTGTACCATATTCATATTCTTCACAAGGGGTTTGTCTTTTTTTTCCCCTTTCAATTCCTTGTGTTCTTGTCTTGGTTCTTGGAGCATTTTGGTGATCTCTTGGCTTGATTCTTGTAGAAATTCCTTACTATCTCTTGGTGAACTTGGTAAATTCCTTTCATGCACTCACCCTTGGATTCTTTCATTTTATCTACTTATTTTTTATGATTTCTAACATGGTATCAGAGTAGGTTTAATCCTTGTATGTTGAGTGTTGCATGTAGGGAATTGAAGGATATTTTAGTTGTGAAGGAGAACAGTTTTTTTTGTTATCTAACCATTTTGTTTTTGGAAAGATTGCTACAATGTAGACAATTGTTATTTTTTCATTGATGTCAAACCTTAACTGGTGAGACTATTGTTGTATGTTTGAGTACCTTATCCATTGATTAATGAAGATTTGAAAAGAATGGGATAACAAAAAGACCAAGGAAATGGTTGAGTTATGAGTATACACCAGGGTACTTCATCATTTGGTACTTTGGCAAAGTGTTATGTTGTTTATCTATCACTGACAGTTCACTAGAAGATCAATGTCAAGAAAAGAAAAGTTGATGCCAAGCAAAGTGAAAGGTGATGCCGAGCAAAGAAAAGATGATGCTAAGCACCAGTGAAATTCCGAGGGAGAAAGAGAATGCGGAGCAATAGTATTTTGATTATTGATTAGATTTGAGATCTATGGCTGACATAGTTGATTCTATTGGGATATGTATTATTAATTAAGATTGGTCCACATTCATTTAATGCACAGGAAACCGTTATTACCACATGGATTAAATGTTTAATTAATTACTATATTGGAGAAGTAAATTAAATGTAATGATGGAAAGATCCATTGGATGTGACCTAACATAAGATATACAATCTTGATGAAGAGGTATAATATAACCTACTGTGGTTATTGTTATTGTATTTAAGTGTAAGGAGAAGTTGAATGCAAGGTGTTGCATGGTTAATTGACTGATTGGAAAGACCTAAGTAGAGAAGGCTGAGCAGAGAAGCAGAGAGAGATTATTTGATGGATAACCAAGAAGATCTGAAGTTTGAGATGTAAATGGAGGCCACTCAATGAATTAGTATTAGAGATGAAATTGGATCTGGATTTGCAAAGTAAGTTGTATGTATCAAATCACACCTGCTGATTACTTTCTAACCATTGTATCAGTTCAAATCCTTTAACCAAGTTGACCTAAGAGTCATTGTATAAATCCTTTGAACAAGGTGACATTAAAATTGGAATTTTCTAAGTCCTCTAACAAGGCCACTCCTAACAGGGTGATTAAATCCTTTAACCAGGTCACATTTGACAGTGTGTTTTGTAACCTTTAACAGGGTTGGCTCCTCACAGGGCATCACTTCAGAAGAGTGAAATTTTGGTAGCATGTTACAGGTGGTTACTCCCATATTGGGTTTCCACATTAAATCATGGTGTCAAAATGTGTGAATGTTATTGTTGTGTTTTACTGTTATGTTTCTACATGCTTATTTCATTAGTACAATAAACTGCACACTTTTATTATTTATTGCTGCCAAGAAGGTCTGAGTTGTTGAAGTTAGTTTAAATTTTTATATGGGCACATCTGGACCACAGGATAATTGATTCACCCTCCCTCTCAGTTATTTTGAATTCATCCTAACAATTTCTATCAGAGTAGAGTTCTCTTGAAAAAGTTTGAAGGTGTACTTGGAGATAAAGATCAAGATGTATAAAATGCATGGACCAAAGATCAACAAGGAAAACTTTCCTGCATGGAAAGGTTTGATGAAACTTCACTTAGCCAGTATTGGTGGTTCTGCTAAATGACATATTGAAATAGAATATGTAGCCCCTACTAGAGTTCTGAATGCTGCACAATTAAGAGAAAAGGATGAACATATTCAAGCAATGTTGGAACTTGCATCATCTCTGAACTATCATGATTTTAAGGACATCAAGGATTGTACAAGCACAAAGAAGATGTGGGATGCCCTTGCAACCATTTATGGAGGTGATACAAATGTACTAAAAGCCAAATCTGAAAGTTTCAGAGGTAAGTTTGATGATTTAAAAATGCAAGAAGGAGAAAATATAGTGCAATACTATGATAGGATAAAGGAAGTTGTAAATTCTATTAGAGGAGCTAAGGGAACCATTGATGAAGATACTATCATGAGAAAGGTACTGAGAACACTTCTTCCTATTTATGCTATTAGAGTATCTACAATTAAAGAACTAAGATGTACTCGTAATAACAACTTAACTTTGGAAAGTCTGGTAGGCAGAATTACCACATTTGAGATGTCAAATTTTGACAACTATACTCCACAAGTTGTTGGATCTACATTCAAGTCATAGATGGTCATCATCAAATAAAAGAAATAAAAGAAATGTGTGGACAGTGACAATGACACCTCAGATGATGATCTAGAAGAGCTTGGGGCACTTATGGCAAGGAGACTAGGTAGAGGAAAAGGAAAATTCAAAGATAAACTTCCTATTATTTGTTTTTCTTGTAACAAAGTTGGTCATATTGCTGCTAGATGTCCTAACAAGAATGAAAAAGATGAAATAAGGGATAGAAAGTACAAAGACATAAAGGATGACCGAGACTATAGAAGGTACAAGGACTACAAAGATAAAGGTAAGAAATCTTTCTATATAGCTGAAGAGCTTCTGACAGTGAATCTGACAAATCTAATGAAAATGATATAGAAGTATTATATGTTGCAATAAAAGATGATTCTGATGATGATGAGAAAATTGCACTAATTTATTATATGAGTAAAAGTAATCATTTGATTATTGATAGTGGTTATTCACATCACATGATTGGTGATAAGGACAAATTTGAAACCTTAGATCAATGCAAAGGTGGATATGTTAAGTTTGGTAATGACGCACCTTGTAGATTCAAAGGGAAAGGACCAATTTAATTAACTAACAAGATTAGATGTGATGATGTATACTGGGTTGATGATCTTAAGTATAACTTGTTGAGTGTTCCACAGCTGAACACTTCTGGTTACAGAGTTGAATTCCATCACAAGAAAGAAAAGATCTATGATGCCAATGGAGAATTATTTGGAAGTTATGAGAAAACAAAAGGTAACTTGTTCTATCTAGATTTAACTGAAGAGACATTCTTGTTTGCACAATATAATGATGTTTGGTTATGGTAAAAGAGGCTATGTCATGTTAACTTTGATAACTTGGTAAGCATAAGTAAATTGAAAAAGGTTAGAGGGCTTCCTAAGTTAAAGAAACCTAAGAATGAAATGGATAAGCAATGTCAGCTGGGCAAAATGACTAAATCTAGTTTTAAAAGAAAAACTCATACTTCTGAGAATATTTTTGAATTGGTTCATACTGACCTTTGTGGACCTATCGGTGAGAAAAGTTACTGTGGAGATAAATATTTTATTATATTCATAGATGACTACTCTAGGATGATCAGTGTCATGTTTCTCAAAGAAAAATCTGATGCATTTCAGTTATTTAAGCGGTACTTGGCAAAAGTTGAAAAGGAAACAGGTAAAAGTCTGAAATGTCTGAGATCTGACAGAGGAGGTGAGTTCATTTCTAATGAGTTTAACAGGTTCTGCAATGACCAATGGATAAAAAGACATATGTTAGCACCTAGGACACCACCACAGAATGATATAGCTAAAAGAAGAAATCGATCTATCATGGATTGTGCTAGAACATTAATGATGGAGAAAAATGTTGCACAAAAATATTGGAGAGAATCTATGAGTACAGTTGTTTATACCTTGAACAGAGTACAAGTCAAGAAAGGTACAAATTCTAGACACCTTATGAGCTATGGTATAGATATGCACCTACTATAAGTTATTTAAAAGTCTTTGGGAGCAAATGTTTTATACTGAAGGATAACAAAAATGGTAAACGTGATGCTAAAGGAGAAGAAGACATATTTCTTGGATATTCTACTAAGAGTAAGGCATAAAAATTTTTGAATTCTAACACTGACAAAATTTTTGAAAGTGCAAATGTTAGAATTGATGAATATCTAGAAAGAAATGAAGCTGAAAGCATGATTGAGCCTGAAAGTTACAGACCATTCACATATCCTGAAGAAGAGGATTCTAATGAAATTGAAAATGAGGTTGCCGAGTAATAGTCTGCACCTGCCGAGACATAGAATGAAATTTCTGGGCAACAGGAGATGACGGTCAAGCTATCTGATGGATATTTTGAGTCATAGTTTCACCATGAACTGAATTTGAACAATCAAAATGAAGCTGAGAAAGAGCCTACTTGGAAAAAATATGTAAGAAGGCACCATAAACCTGATCAAATCATAGGAGAAAATGATTCTCCAGTTATGACAAGAGGAAAATTAAGAGAAAAAAAATGTTTCCTATAAGATTTTGAGCCTAAGAGAGTAAAAGATGCTTTGGACAATGAAGACTAGATTCAAGCCATGAATGAAGAGATAGACCAGATTGAAAAGAGTAAGACATGGACCCTAGTACCGAGAACTGACAACAAAAATGTAATAGGTACAAAGTGGGTATTCAGAAACAAGTTGAATGAACATGGAGAGGTAACAAGGAATAAAGGAAGACTAGTATGCAAAGGTTATGCACAAGAGGAAGGAATTGACTATGGAGAGACATTCACCCTAGTTGGAAGATTGGAGGGTGTAAGAACTCTACTTGCATATGCAGCCTACAAAGGTTTTAAAGTCTATCAAATGGATGTGAAGTCAACGTTTCTAAACAAAATATTAGAAGAAGAAGTATATATTGAACAAGATGATGGATTTTTTGACCCAAGTAAGAGGAACATGGTTTTCAGACTGCGTAAGGCATTATATGGACTGCAACAAGCACCCAGTGCATGGTATGAAAGATTGTACAATTATCTGATGAAGATTGGATTTGCAAGAACAAATGACAACAACAATATGTATTTGAAAATAGAGCAAGGTAAAGGAATTTTATTGGCTGAAATTTTTGTTGATGACATCATATTCAGTGGACAAGATATGATATGTAAAGCATTTTCAAAGGAAATGCAAACTAAATTTGAAATGTCTATGTTTTGTGAGATAAAATTCTTTGTTGGACTACAAATACATCAAATGAAGAATGCTATCTATATTACACAATCAAAATATATCAAGGAGATAGTAAAGAATTTTAGTATGGAAGATTAAAAACTAGTGAGTACACCCATGGCTACTGGACAAAAGTTGACAAAGAATGATGAAACCAAAGATGTAATTCAAACAATGTATAGATCAATGATTGGTACACTGCAATATATTGTACATAGTAGACCTGATATTGCATTAGCAATTGGAATTGTTGCTAGATTTTTTTTTAATCCAAAAGAGACACATATAATGGTAGTGAAAAGAATTCTGAGATATTTGAAAAGTACAGAAGACTATGGCTTATATTACAAAAGGAATGACAAGCTTGAACTCAAAGTCTATACTGATTCTGACAGGGCTGGTAATGTTGATGATAGAAAAAGAACCACAAGAGGAGCATTTCTTTTGGGGAAAAGATTATTTTCCTAGACAAGAAAGAAATAGAATTGCACCTCACAATCTAAAGCTAAAGCCGAGTATGTGGCAGCATTAGTTAACTATTCAAACATTGTGTGGTTGAAGATACTACTGAAAGGTATGAAGGAGGAGATCACAGAACCAGTTTTTATATATTGTGATAACACGAGTGCCATTAATATTTCTAAAAATCCTGTAATGCACTCTAAGACAAAACATATAGCTATCAAGTATCATTACTTGAGGGAGCTAGTTCAGAAGAAGGAAGTGAGACTGGAATATGTGAACACTAAGGAACAATTGGTAGACATATTTACAAAAGCGTTACCCAAGGATGATCATGAGTATATAAGAGGTAAATTGGGGGTAATTCCCCTAGCTGAGGCTAACTAGTTGGGAATGGTACTGTTGCATCAAATGTTTTAATCAGAACACTTGACACATTGATGCACACTAAGTCACATTTTTAGGATGCTGCCTAAAAATTGTGAAGTGAAAAACAAGAACAGAAAAGTAAATTAGTCATACCCAAAGATGACAGGAACAACATGATACAAATATTAGAATAGAAGAATCTGCATGATGAAGATGTCAACATCTTTGGCATTGTTGTGAAAGAGGGAGATTATTGCTAAAATAACCGATACCAACAGATACAAGGGAGATATTACTGAAAGAGGGAGCTGAACAGTAACATAAAACATTTTAGTGTGATTATAGACACAAAGGGAGTAAGAATGAAGCTAAAGACATTAATGAAGATTTGTTCATATCAGGAACACAGGTACTTTTTGGATTGTATGGTAAATTTGGTTGGAAATTATTGTTTTACAGTTTAGTGTTTCCATCAATACCAAAGAGGGTGATTGTTGGAAAGACTATTGTTGTCATTGATGTCAAACCTTAACTGGTGAGACTATTGTTGTATGTTTGAGTACCATATCTATTTATTGATGAAGATTTGAAGAATAGGATAACAAGAAGACCAAGGAAATGGTTGAGTTATGAGTATACACCAAGGTACTTGATCATTTGGCACTTTGACAAAGAGATATGTTGTTTATCTTTCACTGACAATTCGCTGGAAGGTCGATACCGAGAAAAGAAAAGTTGATGCTGAGAAAAGCGAAAGGTAATGCTGAGAAAAGAAAAGATGATGTCGAGCACCAGTGAAATGCCAAGGGAGACAAAGAAAGCTGAGCAATAGTATTTTAGTAATTGATGAGATTTGAGATCTTTGGCCGACATAGTTAATTTTATTGGGATATGTGTTGTTAATTAAGATTGGTCAACACTCATTTAATGCACAGGAAATCATTATTAGCACATAGATTCAATTTTGAATTCATGACTATATTGGAGAAATAAACAAAATGAAATGATGGAAAGATCCGTTGGATTTGACCTAACCTAAGATCTACGATCTTGATTAAGCGGAAAAAGATCTATATGACCTAGATGAAGAGGTATAATATAAACTACTGAGGTTATTGTCATTGTATCCAAGTATAAGGAGAAGCTGTATGTAAGAATGTTGCATGGTTAATTGAATGATTGGTAAGACCTAGAAACGAAGGCTGAGCAGAGAAGTAGAGAGAGATTGCTTGATAGATTTCCAAGCAGATCTAAAGTTTGAGTTGAAAATGGAGGCCACTCAGTGAATTATCATTAGAGTTGAAATTGGATATGGATTTGCAAAGTAAGTTGTATGTATCAGATCAAACCTGCTGATTAATTTCTACCCATTGTATCAGTTAAAATACTTTAAAAAGGTTGACCTAACAGTCATTGTATAAATCCTTTGAACAAGGTGACATTCAGATTGGAATGTTCTAAGTCCTCTAACAAGGCCACTCCTAAAAGGGTGATTAAGTCCTTTAACCAGGTAACATTTGGCAGTGTGTTTTGTAACCTTTAACAGGGTTGGCTCCTAACAAAGCTCACTTCATACGAGTGAAATTTTGGTAGCATGTTACTGGTGGTTTTTCCCATATTGGGTTTCCATGTTAAATCATGGTGTCAAAATGTGTGAATGTTATTGTTGTGTTTTACTGTTAAGTTTCTACAAGCTTATTTCATTAGTACAGTAAACTGCACACTTTTATTACTTATTTCTGTTGAGCAGATCTGAGTTGTTGAAGTGGTAAAAAAATTTATAGGGGCACATTTGGAACTGAGGATAACTGATTCACCACCCCTCTTAGTTATTCTAAATTCATTCTAATAATTGGTATCAGAGATTTGTTCTCTTGAAATAGTTTAAAGGTACTTAGAGATAAAGATCAAGATGTATAAAAGGGATGGACCGAAGATTAACAAGGAAAACTTTCCTCAATGGAAAACTTTGATGAAAATTCACTTGGCTAGTATTGGTGATTCTTCTAAACAACATGTTGAACAAGAATATGTAGCCCCTACTAGAGTTTTGAATGTTGTACAATTAAGAGAAAAGCATGAACATAATCAAGCAATGTCGGAACATGCATCATCTCTAAACTATCATGACTTTGAGGACATCAAGGATTGTACAAGTGCAAAGAAAATGTGGGATGCTCTTCAAACCATCTATGTAGGTGATACGAATGTACTAAGAGCTAAATCTTAAAGCTTGAGAGCTAAGTTTGATGATTTAAAAATGCAAGAAGGAGAAAATATAGTGCAATATTATGATAGGATAAAGGAAGTTGTAGATGATATTAGAGGAGCTAAGGGAATCATTAATGATGACACTATCATGATCAAGGTACTGAGAACACTTCTTCCTATTTATGCTATTAGAGTATCTGCAATTCAAGAAATGAGATGTACTCCTAACAACAAATTGACTTTGGAAAGTTTGGTAGGCAGACTTACTGCATTTGAGATGTCAAATTTTGACGCATTCAAGTCATAGATGGTCATCAGAAAATCAAGGAAAGTAAAGAAATGTGTGAGCAGTGACAATGACACTTTAGACAATGATCTAGAAGATATTGAAGCACTTATGGCAAGGAGACTAGCTAGAGGAGAAAAGAAAATTTAGAAGTAAACTTCCTATTATTTGTTTTTCTTCTAATAAAGTTGGTCATATTGCTGCTAGATGTCCTAATAAGAATGAGACAAATGAAAGAAGAGACAGCAAGTACAAACACAGAAATGATGAATGAGACTACAAAAAGTACAAGGATTACAAGGATGAAGGTAAGAAATCCTGCTATATAGCTAAAGAAGCTTCTGAAAATGAATCTGATAAATATGGTGAAAATGATATAGAAGTTGTGTATGTTGCAATGAAAGATGATTTTGATGATGATGAGAAAACTAAAATAATTTCTTATATGAGTAGAGGTGATCATTGGACTATTGACAGTGGTTATTCACATCACATGACTAGTGATAAAGCCAAATTTGAAACCTTAGATCAATGTAAATGTGGATATGTTAAGTTTCAAAATGATACACCTTGTAGATTCAAAGGGAAAGGATCAATTCAACTGACTGACAAGATTAGATGTGATGATGTGTATTGGGTTGATGATCTTAAGTATAACTTGTTGAGTGTTTCACAGCCAAACACTTTTGGTTATAGAGTTGAATTCCTTCATAGGAAAGCAAAGATCTATGATTCCAATGAAGAATTAGTTGGAGGTGGTGAGAAGACAAAAGGTAACTTATTTTATCTAGACTTAGCTGAAGAGACATGCTTGTTTGCAAAATATAATGATGTTTGGTTATGGCATAAGAGGCTATGTCATGTTAACTTTGATAACTTGGTAAGCATAACTAAATTGAAAAAGGTCAGAAGGTTGCCCAAGTTAAAGAAACCTGAGAATGCAATGTGTAAGCAATGTCAATTGGGAAAAATGATTAAATCTAGCTTTAAGAGAAAAACTCATACTTCTGAGAATATTTTGGAATTGGTTCATATTGACCTTTGTGGACCTAGTGGTGAGAAAATTTACTGTGGAGACAAATATTTTATCCTATTTGTAGATGACTACTCTAGGATGATGACTGTTATGTTTCTTAAATAAAAATCTTATGCATTTCAGTTATTTAAGTGGTACTTGGCAACAGTTGTAAAGGAAACAGGTAAGAGTCTGAAATGTCTGAGATCTGATAGAGGAGGTGAGTTCATTTCTAATGATTTTAACATGTTCTGCAATGACCGAGGGGTAAAAAGATAGATGTCTGTACCTAGGACACCACTACAGAATGGTATAGCTAAAAGAAGAAATCGATCTATCATGGATTGTGCCACAACATTAATGATGGAGAAAAATGTTGCACATAAATATTGGAGAGAAGTTGTAAGCACAACAGTTTATTTATTGAATAGAGTACAATTCAAGAAAGGTACAAATGCTACACCTTATGAGTTATGGTATGCATATGCACCTACTATAAGTTATTTTAAATTCTTTGGGAGTAGATGTTTTATATTGAAGCAGAAGAAGGGATATTTCTTGGATATTGTACTAACAGTAAAGCATACAAGTGCTCAAATTCTAACACTAAAAAAATTGTGGAAACTGCAAATGTTAGAATTGATGAATATGCAGAGAGAAATGAAGCTGAAAGCATGATTGAGCCTGAAAGTTTTAGATCATTCACTTATCCTGAAGAGGAGGATTCTAACAAAACCAAGAATGAAGTTGCTGAGCAATAGTCTGCACCTGTCGAGACACAGAATGAAATTGTCGGACAACAGGAGGTGACTACCGAGCTATCTAATAGAGATGCTGAGTCATAGTTTCAACCTGAACTGAACATGAATGATCAAACTGAAGCTGAGAAAGAACCTACTTTGTAAAAATATGTGAGAAGGTACCATAAATTTGATCAAACCATAGGAGTAGGGTAAAATTATGGAGTTGTGTCATGTTTGAGGACCATTTTTGTCATTTTGGCCGTACATGGTTCGGTCAGAATAGTTTTGGCTGAAACATGTTCGGCCATACATACGTGGTGCACACACAGTGCCATGTGGCATTAATGTGGTAGAGGGCTTCCGCCCGAAACTAGTCCAACGAACCTAGTCCAGCCAGACTAGTTTTAGCCAGAACCTATAAAAACTATTTAAACACCAAAATTTGGTTAGAGTGGCTCATTTGCACTGAGCACCTTCCAAGATTTGCAAAGCGGAATAGGGCTACTTTAGTTGAAAATAGGTAGGAATTTTTTATTTTTTTTTCAAATTTTTTTTTAATTTTTTTCAATTTTGTTATGTTAAATTAATGTAGTTGTACTATTATGTGACATTTTTTGTCTTAATTTTGTTATTTTTAATTTTAGAAAATATAAAATATTGTTTAATGTAGATTTAAATTTATTTTTATGTTAGAATCATATGTTAGTTAGTTAGTTAATTAATTTAGTTTTATTACATGTTTCAAAACATTAGAGAAATGTTACAAAACATTAGGAAACTATTACAAAATATTAGGAAAATGTTACTTAGGAAAATGTTATTTATTTAATTAATTTAGTTTTATTACATGTTTCAAAACATTAAGAAAATGTTACAAAATATTAGGAAACTATTACAGGACATTAGGAAAATAATACATTAGGAAAATGTTGCCTAAGAAAATTTTATTTAGTTACTTAATTTATTTTTAAAACATATGTTTCAAAACATTAAGAAAATGTTACAAAATAGTAGGAAAATGTTACAAAACATTAGGAAAACATAAACTCTAACAAATGAACCCTACCATGAAACTGGAACATAAATCAACATAAACTCTAACATTAACCCTAACATGAAACCTTAACCATATTGGACCCTAACATGAAACCGTAACTAACAT
Organism: Thuja plicata; assembly: GCA_018584345.1. Classification (NCBI taxonomy): domain Eukaryota; kingdom Viridiplantae; phylum Streptophyta; class Pinopsida; order Cupressales; family Cupressaceae; genus Thuja; species Thuja plicata. The sequence continues at coordinate 2,986,010 of MU223335.1, read as the reverse complement.
GAACCCTAACAAAACCTTAAGAAAATGTTACAAAGCATTAGGAAAATATTACAAGACATTAGAAAACATTCAAGTATTAAAAAGTTCATATTAAACATAAAATTTGCATGTAACCTAACATGTGAAACCCTAATATGAAACCAACATCGAACCCTAACATGAAATTGAAACATAAATTTTAACATAAACCTTGACATGAAACCCTGACCATATTGATCCCTAACATGAAACCTAACATGAAACTAAAACATAAAAATCAACATAAACCTTAACGTGCTAAAATGAATTTTCTTTTGAATATACATGTATTTGTGTTTTCTTTTATCTATTTTATCTATCATGACATGGCATTAGCTAGAAACAAACATGAAATTGGAATATTAACCAACATAAACCCTAACATGCTAAACAAACATATATATGAACCATAACCATGTAAACCTAATTTAATAAAGTAGATCCTTAAACCCAATTGAGAAATAAACCATAACATGTTCAACCAACATGAACCGTAACCTTCAACTAGAATACATACTAGAAATCAACATAAACCCTAACATGTTAAACCAACACATGAACAATAACACGAAAACAACATGTGAAACTGGAACATGAGCCAACATAAATCTTAGAACACTAGAAATGAACATGAACGGGCTAACCACAAACAAATTAACCCTAAACATAATTGAGAAATAAGTCAAGTTGATCCCTTTAAACCAAAACATTCAACATTAATCTACATTCAACTAGACTAATAAACCAAGTTTTGCACAAATATATGTACATGTACACATATGATTTTAAATCATTTTTTTTCAAATGTATATGCATTCAAGTGTTTTCAAGTTTATTTTTTTGTAGTGTACGTGTTTAAAAATATATATTTATTTAAATTAGAATTGGACCATGTACATGTGTAGAGATCTAGACATATATTCTTCTTTATAATTTCGAGCATCTATATCTATTTTTTCTATCACACATGGCATCGGGTAGAGGGGCATCACCTGTAGATTCAGGAGATGCTAGTGTACAGGGGGGTGGTAGAACCCGCTCTTCTCATAAATATACCAACTCTAGAGAGGAAAAAGAGGAGTTATTTGTGAGTACTATAGCTTGTTTGAGATGAGCTATTGAGGTTCTTGATGAGAGGATCCAGTCATCCAGCCTCCCTAATACGGATAGGGTGAAGATTATTAGAGAAGACCTCATACATATGATTGACAAAGTTCAATCATAAAACCTGTATGATAGTTTATCTATTGATACATTCTATGCTTCTCTCTCTCATAGTGTTACTGGTGCTATGAAGTATAGACAGGTTGGCTTGGAGGTCTCCACCGCTCAGGTGAAGACTATGTTTCCTTTTTATCAAGACAGAGCACAAGTCAGAGGTTATATGACCACTCGATGTTAGGATGACCTTGTTCCACCATTTATTTATCCTTTATGGTTGGCTGCTCATCATAGGTGGCCCCAGAAGGATGAACTTCCATTATATTTCTGCAAACAATTGTTTGCAAAATTTCATTTGCATCATGAGGTTGAATACATGGATTTTCTTGGTCATGTTGGATAGGGGAAGGGGAGATTATCAGACAGATTCAGGGGGCCTAATGCCCCAGTGCCAAATAATAAGAAGGAAAAGGTGGGTGCAAACCTTTTGGTCATACCAAATTTTTTGGAAGGGACAGGTGCAGGACAGAGGGTACCTGATGACCGGATCAGGTTAGATGTATATTCTAGTATCTAGCGAGTATCACGACACAGGTACATGAGATGTCATCAGATTGTGTGGATAGATACATGTTGTTCTCCCATTATGGTATCTTCTACTGCTAATCCATACCAGATAGTAGATATACCATCTCCCTTAGAGGTTGGAGCTATATCAGAGATGGACTGGTTGCGTACTATTTTTGCATGTTTATCCAGTGATTTACTTTTCTCATATCAGGCATTATAGATTATCGGTGGGGTTCCTCTCAGGGATGTCCCATCATTTTTCCCCACTATTCTTAGCAGATCTACTGGGGCATAGAGATAGGATGATATTCCTGTACCACCTACAGCTCCTCAACAGACTGTATTTAACGAGTCCACACATGCCACTTCATCACGTCTAGTTCGTTAATTTTTTACCATATTTCTTACAGATGAGAAGATTGATCCCTCACAGGTGTCCTTACATGAGCAAGTGGATCTCGGTGATGTGTCCTTACATGATTCAGAGTTGAGCGATATTGGGAGAGCATTACACGTTGCTATGGTATATATTTATTTAAATTATGATGTATTTAAAAACTTACACATGTACATGTATAAATAATTTGAATTAAAGTTTTTATTTTAAAATATATGTATATACATGTTCTCCAATTTATTTTGGATAGTGTGGAGCATGGATATGCAGATTTACAGACTCCCGACCATCCTATGCATCATGACAAATAGGTAAATTTATACATTTTTATAAACTTAATTTTTCTATGATCAAAGTATTTAGTTTATTATACATGTGTGTATGCATGACATGTACATATATTTCTTTTATTGCACATATAGATCAAGAGGAGGTAGACTCGGATCAGGTCACGGATAAGGATATGGTCCTAGTATATGAGCACATATATGCTATTTTACATATTTCATGTTTCATATGTACATGTTATTGCAGACATATACATTTACATGTTATATGTTGGTACATGCTATTTCATATTTTAGACATTTCATAGATACATGATATTTCATACATATAAATTTACATGTTATATGTTGGTACATGCTATTTGATATTTTGGACATTTCATAGATACATGTTATTTCAGACATATATATTTACATGTTATATGTTGGTATGTTATTTCATATATACATGTTCATTTTAGTCATTACATATTATATGTATGTGGATGAGTTAAGGGGATGTCATTTATTGGCTATATTTAATAAACTCATTGAATGTAATTAAAATACACCTAACTAATCTATTCAATTTGTCATGTAAGTAATTAAAAGTTGTTTAAAATGGGAAGTCTTAAGGGGATGTCTTAAGGGGAGGTATCAAAGCATACAAATCAAAACATAAATCTATAACAACATACATTATTTTGCTATATAATAGATTCATTGAACAAGTAAAATACACCTAACTAATCTATTCAATTTGTCATGTAAGTAATTGAAAGTCATTTAAAAAGGGAAGTCTTAAGGGGATGTCTTAAGGGGAGGTATCAAAGCATACAAATCAAAACATAAATCTATAAAAACATACATTATTTCGCTATATAATAAATTCATTGAACAATTAAAATACACCTAACTAATCTATTCAATTTGTCATCTAAGTAATTAAAAGTCATTTAAGAGGGGAAGTCTTAAGGGGATGTCTTAAGGGTAGGTATCAAAGCATACAAATCAAAACATAAATCTATAACTGTATGCACCCTAAAATGGTCACCTAGACTTTGGGCCCCATTTTCTCATTTTCTCATTTTATCAATTTCCTAAATCAATGCTTTGCAATATTTTCAATTCAAATCAATTTCTTTGATCAAATTGTAATTAATTCAATTATTCAATTATTTCAATATTTCCTAAGGTTTGATCATTTTTATCTAATTAAAAGATCTAATTTTCTTTTTAATTAAATAGAATTAATCTTATATAATTAAAAGATTTAAGCTCCCTTTCAATTGAATAAAATTTATCTTATTTAATTAAAGCAAATTTCTTCCTTTTAATTAAATAAAATTCCTCTTATTTAATTAAATTCAATTTCCCCCATTTAATTAAATAATTTTTTTCTAATTTATTTAATTATAAAGAAAACCCCTCTTTTAATTAAATAAATAAAAATCCCCACTTAAAGCACTTTATTTCTTGAAAAAGGAAATAAATTAAATAAAAGTTAAATAAAAATTCCTTTTTCATCACATCTTCCTAAGTGGTGGGTTTTTTCCTCTTAATCTCAACCGTTCACTTTCCTATATAAGGAAATCTCTCCTTCTCATTTGATAATCATCAATCATTCATAGTTCATCCACAATTATAGTATTATTATGCTACAGGTTTGGAAAGCAATTTTGGAGGAGGATTTGAGCACCTGAGCTTGGATATTGCAACTTCTCTCTTCTTGTCTTCTTCTTCTTACATCCATGGCATCCATTTAGATTAAATTCATATTATCTTAGAATCATGTTTATTTTCATAGATTAAACTTGCATTTGTATTTCCTTTCATAGATTAATCATGCATTGTTATCATTTACATTAATTTCCTTTCATGCATTGCAATCATATAGAATAGATCTCATTTTTCATGCATTGAATCTCTTATTTCATGGTGTACTTGCATGGGCACTAACTAGGTCAATTTGAGGGCCTCCATTTCAAACCTTTGCACTCCATGACTAGAGAGCTATGAATCGATATTTGAGGCCTCATTCTTGAGCAAACTTGGATGGAATGATTCATAGAAGTGTGACACATTTTCATCACACATTTTTGGCGCCCACTATGGGGCAGAAGATTGATTTCTATCTCTTTAGCTATTTTTCATCAATTTTTTTTTGGATCTAAAATTTTCATCATTTTCATACTTGTTGTTTCTGTCTGCAGGGAAATTTTGCGTGAGATTTTGTAGGTTACAGCGTGAGAGTTTTCTATTTCTTGTGTTTTATCACACAACTCTGTGTACTTCCTCATGCGGGTATGCATGGATTCTCGCACGAGATCTGACACGAGGCCAGGATCTGATTTGTTCTGTTTCTATGCTATCTGAGCACTTCATTGCACGGGACTGTGTGTTTCCTTGCACGGCTGTGCACTTCTTCACATGATATTTATATTTTCTCATGTGGCTCTATGTACTTCCTCACGCAAGATTCTATACTAGAGATATGGTTTGCATTGCTATATTTTTTAGATCTCAGTTTTTCTTGCTAACTAGTAATGTTTACTGTTTCTAGTGGTTTGTGATTTGTGATTTACTGTTGCTATTTCTGATTTGGACTTGCTTGGATAAACAACAAATGATTTGTGTTGCATTGGATTTGAGGTATTTTTCTGATCTCTATAACATTTGGATTTTGGGAATTAAAATGAACATCTCATGTGTTTAGCTTGAGTGTTTCTTGCTTTCATAGATCACATTTCCAATTGGTACTCTAAAAATGGACCTAGATTTTCTCTCTTGCATATATGTTTCACAAGGTAATTAGGCCCTATGAACACTATTTGTGCTGTTCAGGAGAGAGTGGGCTTCATTTTCTTGTTTTACATGCGAAGCTCTTCTTGACGATAGATCCCCTTGTAGGTAGGGAAGGATTTTGTTTTCATCTAATTGGTCAACTTGGTTTGGACTTCAACTTTTGGCAATACTTTCTCTCTTTGGGGGATTGGTGTCATTTGTTGTTGTCAAAGCCTTGAATGAGGTGATTTCAAATTAGTGGGTCAATGAATCATGTTTGCTATGTTTTGGTGAGTTGAAGAGGCTAGAGGATTATGCTCTTTTCCCTTTTGGGAGAATAAAAAACTTGGAACCCTTGAATCCAAACTAAGTCTCCATGTGGTCCATATTGTGAGTCTTCCTTGTTAGAGAGGGTTAACCATAGTGGAAACTCCCTTTATTGGGTAAACCATGTGGATGGAACCTCTAGCGGTAATAGAAATTTTTGCCATGGTAGTACAACCACTATATAAATGTCCTTGTGGAAGAAATCTCCACAGTTGTAGTTTCTTGTGAGTTGTCAGATCTCCTCAGTAGCTCCTGATTGATTAAATTCTCAGACTGCGTCAAAACCTCAGTGTGCCGGGATTGGATTTCACCCACTTGAGATTGCAAAAGTTAAAGAGTCAAGCCATTACTAAGAACCATAATGCAACCAACTTTTTATTATCTAGGACTATGTCCGTGATTGGAAAAAATTTGAGAACATACACAAGTAGCATTCTTATGGAGTAGAAATACTATGACACTATCTATGTTCATGTGCAAGGTTGCTTTGTCCCTTGCTCATTTCTTGAAGACATCAATTGCTTGAACTCCCTGATTGCTATCTTACGTGCTTGATTCATGATAAAATCTATTAATGCACCTAGTTGGTTATTCAAAACAATCAAAAATATAAGTTTTGTGTCCTTTCCTCATGCGAGAAAACTATTTCCTTGCGTGATTTTCTGCATTTCTTCGTGCAGCTATCTGCAAATCCTTGCATGAAAATTTGCCAGTTTGCTGTTATATTGTTTCACTAGTCTGAGTTTCCTTGCACCACTCTATGCATTTCCTCATGTGATTCTACAAATCCTCACGTGAGACAGCATTTTCTCACATGAAACTTCCTGCCAATGAACTGTTGCTATCATTTTTGATCCCATTTTAGCTTACTGTCTCGTCATTTTTAGTTTTCTGGGTTGGTCTAGGTTAGATTGGATTACTTACCCTGCTGTTAGAAGCTTGTTTAGCTTTGGATTCTTGCATTTTCACCTCTTGAATTAGCAATCTTTTATTTCACAAGTGACCTTTCTTGGCGCTTGGTGAGCTAGAAACCATCCTTATTGAAAAGATAAACCTTTATTTTCTTTGATAACACACCTAGAAAGTTTTGGTAGTCTCTTGTCCATCCACTTTCATACAATTTCAATCTCAAATTATATAATTTGGGTAAGACCATCCTCCTAGTCTATATGTGCTAGGGTATTCACCCAAATTTAGAGGGCACCTCTGTGGCAGCATTGGCTTATCCCTATTTGCAATTTTCTATCTTATCACCTCTTTTTGGAAAAGTTAATGCCTTTTCTATCCTAGTTTGGTACCAATGTCTCTTCGGGTAATCCGATCAGCTAGTACTTTTTATTTCATGCCAGTTACAAAAAGATATCAGGTAAATTAAGGAAAACGACCTCAAGTGGTTTTTAATTAATTACCCTTAGTACAAACTTGCCAAAGACATAAGGAAAAAGGACCCATATTTGATCAATTGCCTATGAATACTTCAGAAATTTGGTTTGATTTTAAGGGTCACCTTAGTGAGTTGGGTATCCCATTAGCATCTTCTCACTCTTCTATGGATATGAGTTACTCAATGACTCAGAGAGAGAGGGAAGCCATGGATAAATGTTATGATGATTAGTTTACAAGGAGTGGACATGCTATTTCATTTAGTGGTTCCTCTCATAACAGTAAACCATCCTCACCCCTTATTTCAACAAGATATTTGGATGCAGACCAAAGGTTGAGAGAGAGAGGTAAGAGACATGTTTATGATAATGAGTTGTCACAACATGAGAAACAAGGAGATGAAATTCATGATGCTTACATCAATGCAACTTATACCAACAACTTGTTCCAACATTCAAGACCAAGCTCACCTCTTAAAACATCTACCAAATACGTGAGTGATAGACTCAAGAGGATTGAGCATGAAAAGAAGGTATTCCAAGATGAAAAAATTCATAAGAAAGAACAAATTAAATGTCTAGAGTTGGAAAAATAGGATTTAATTGAAATGAAAAGGAAAGCCCTTCAAGAAGAGCAAGCTAGAAGCTTGGTTCGACAACTTCGTGGTCCATTCAATCATATGCATAATAGTAGGAGACATTCAAGATCACCATCATGATCTCCTAGTCCTAGAGGGAGAAGGGTTTCTAGACATGATCATCATAGGAGACAAACTCCTCCTAGGAGCTCAAAGCCATCTTTACAACATGCTCATTATGGTTCACAATATGGAGGTAGTAGCATGAGATATGACTGCACCTCCAAAGATTTCATGCACATGCAACAAAAACCATTTTTTCAATAGTATGTGGAGAATTATGTGAAGCAAAACCAAGATAAGATCCTAAAGAACCTAATTGATAATGGTGCTAAGGTCCTTACAACTTTGATGTGGATAGAAAGAAAAAAAGACAAGATCCATCTCAAGAGGAGAAGATGGATGAAATAAAAAGACAAATAGCCAAGATATCTGCACCTAAGAATTCTATCTCATTGGACTCGATTTTTCCTAATCCTTTTGATAAGAGTGTTGACATGAAAGAATTTCCTAGAAAGGTTGAAATTCCTCAATATGACGAATATGGTGGGAGTGGAGATCCACATGATCATGTCTGACAGTTTTATACCACTAGTTTTGAGTTCCATCAGGATGATTCATACCTCATGAGGTTATTCCCACGAAGTCTTAGGGGGCAAGCAATGGAATGGTTTACTAAGATAACTCCTCCTATTAAGACTCTCAAAGAGCTTGTTCAAAGATTTTGTCAACACTTTGCATACAATATTTCAAGATCTATCACTTTGTTCGACTTATACAACATGTAGCTTAAAGAAGAATCAACGAGAGTCCTTTGTTACTTTCTTGCAAAGGTGGAGACGAAAATGCTCTTGATATTCTAGAACTATTCCTGATAATGAAAACATTTACATTCTTGTTAGCAATTTGGTTCCTGAAATGCGGTATGAGGTTAAGAAAGTGGTTTTTGATTCATTTGACACCATGGTTGAGACTGCATGCCAAATTGAGGATGTTTTGAAAGAACAAGGAATTTTGACTAAACATGGAAATAACAACAAGAATGGTCAAAACAACAACTCTAACAAGGATAAAGGGAAAAACCAATATTGGAATAAGAACAAACAAGTCGTTAATGATGGAGTTGTGGATTCCTCCCAACATAAGGATCAACCTGTGTTACACTTATCTAGCACTATCCAAGAAGCCAAGCTCAATGAACCCACTCAACAGGAAAGTAAACTAAGTTACCAAGGTAAGCCTAAGAGTGAAAGATGTCAATTTACAAAACTTGGTGAGACATATGGGGAAATTTTACAAAAACTCATTGACAACAATCTCGGACATCCTCCAGATGTAAAACATTTCCATATACCTAAAGAAAAACCATGGTGGTAGAAAGAGGATGACTTTTTCATATTTCATAATGGTATTGGACATAATGTTGAAAATTGCGGGAGACTCAGGCATCTCGTTCAAGATCTCATTGAGAATGGAAAACTTACAGTAGATGGATTGAAAACCAATGCTGGTCACAAGGCATTCATGGAACCTTTTCCCAAATATGAAAATGGGGAGACCTCTAAAGTTAAGAGTGGAAAAGATAATATCAACTATACTTATACAAATGTAGAGAATACCATCAACATGCTTGAATTTGTGGAGGAAAATTTTAACATGATGAGTGGAAGAGATCCTTATGGTTATGATCTAGATGAAGACTCTCCTCCTATTTTTAACAAGGAACCTATTGTGGTTCTAAGGGGTCCCAACTCTAGAAGATCATCTCAAGCCCTTAATGCTATTACCCAAAGTCAGGATCACGTTGTCATTAGAGGACCCAATTCAAGTCAATCCAATAAACATAAGCAAGTGGTGTCTAATCCTATTACCTTGAAGCCAGATGCTAATCCTAAATCGAACTACAATCTTGTTGATCAGTTACAAAGGACACCTGCTCATATTTTGATCATTGACCTTTTAGAGTTGTCTCCTAGACATAAAAAAATCCTTGATGATGCTTTGCATATGGAAAATTCCCCCAACAACTTAGATATTGATCAATTTGAGAATATGGGTAATCACATTGCTACCCCTCATTTCCTTTCATTTTTAGAAGATGATGATAAAGCTTTGAGCCATCCGCACAATCCTGACCTTCATATTGAGGTCATGATCCATAGAACCCATGTTAGGCACCTGTTGATAGATGGGGGTGTTGGGCTTAATATTTGTTCTTTTAGTCTTTTGAAAGAATTGGGCTATTCTGAAGAAGTTAAAGACACAAAAAAAATAATTACTATCAAAGCCTATGATGAGGAAAAAAGAAGTTCCAAGGGGTTGGTCATCCTTCTTGTCAGGATTGGCCCTGTTCAAAAGGATATTTTGTTTCAAATAGTTGATGCTGGACCCCTTGCATATAATATCTTACTTGGTAGACCATGGATTCATGACATGCAAGCAGTGCCATCTACCTACCATCAATGTGTTAAGTTCCCCTACAATGGCATATAAATTTGTATACCTATGGATAACACTTTATCTGTTAATTCAATTTTAGTAGGGGCTCATGTTCCCCTCAATAGAGAAGTAGAAGATTTTGATGCTACTTTGGCTGAATGTAAAGACAAGCTTAAGACAATAGACCTTGGTATGGGGGGGTATCAACTCAACTCCCTCACAACATTGCTAGTCTCACCTCATTCTTATGGTAAACCTCAAAAAGAGATGAATCCTTCCTCTTTAGCTATGACATTATTTGGCAAATTTCTAGAATCATCAGTGCCTATTCAAAATGGGAAAGAGGAAACATTTGTTAGAGACTGGATCTATAGAGAAGAAAAGTATAAGCACAATGAGAGCTTCTATCCCTCTCCTAAGACTTATGTAAGAGGATATACTTTTGTTAAGAAGATGGGCTATCCTAGTTACAACCCTCTTAATCACAATTTGGATGCTAGGTCTGAAACTCTTGATCATGCTAAATTTGGATGTAAGTCTAAGAAAGCAGTTGGCCTAGGATTTTAAAATTGCAAAAAGCGTACCAATCCTCTATTTGAATAGTTGGATAGTGATGATTAACTAGAATATGAGCCTAATTTGAAAAATCAACAAGGTATGTGTGAGGATTGGGTCCCTTCCAGTACTCTCCTTTGGGGAGATGCAGCTATTTCAGTCACCCCTACGTTAGTTGCAAATTTAGAACAAGAATCAGATATAGAGGATCCTTTGAGAGAGCGTCAAAGAAAGAATCTTGCTCATTTAATAGAAAGAGAAAATGTTACTTTTGATGAAACTTGACCTTCAACATCATGATGTCCCAAGCCTTCATGGTGTAAGAATCCTAGTCACAGTTCAGATACCAGTTCTAATGAGTATGAATGGGACTCTTTTTCAGAGCCTTCAATAGTTGATAGAGATACTAATGTTATTCACACTTTTAGTTCTCCACTTGAGGTAGCCAATGAGTCACATGTAGGATTAGAGGTTTTTAACCCACGTGTTGCCTTAGTGGATGATTCTTTGCTTGTTAGGATGAATCTTGATTTGGGTAACTTAGAGGGATACTTGATAGACTCTGACTCTTTAGTCACCAATGATAATATCATTCATATTTATAGCCTTGAACCAGTCGTTGACTTGCCCCTTGTTCATCCTGACCTTATTGATTGGTCCCAATGCTATCAAGAACCTGAGCTTTTAACATTCCAAAATGATTATTAGATAGCTTGATATCTAAATGCCATTGAATTCGTAGTCTCTTCCACTGGTGAACTAGCTACCAGTATGATAGAGACATACATCAAGTACCTAAGTCACAATATAAAAAGAAAAGAAAATAAAAAGAATAGGTGTTCTGATGGCAAAAACCACTATGTGGCAGTGTCAGAACTGAAAAAAGTAAAAATAAATGACGTATCCAAGGGTGAAAACCTCTCTAAGGTGCCTAAGGATGCGTACTTGATCATCTTCCTAGATATTTTCATGATCGATCTTTAGTATTTATTAAGCCAACAAAAGCAGTTAATTTGGGTACAAATGAGGTCCCACAAAAAATACACATGGCTGAGTCCTTTTCACCAATAGAAAAAGAAGCTTATACTAAGTTCTTACAAACCAAAAAGATCAATTTTGCATGGACTTATTCAGATATGCTAGGATTGGACATTAATATTATTATGCATTAATTATCTATAGCTCCAAATGTCAAACCAGTTAAACAGAAACTGAGGAAGATGCATCCTCACATAGCTCTTCTAGTAAAAGATGAATTAGAGAAAATCCTTGGTGCAAAATTTATAAGAGCTATTGCCTATGCTAAATGTATATCAAACATTGTACTAGTTTCCAAACATGACAAATCCATTCGGGTTTGCACATATTTTAGAGATCTTAATAGAGCATGCCCAAAGGATGACTTTCCACTCCCCAATATGGACATGATAGTTGATATGACAATGGTTTATGAGATTTATTCTTTTATGGATGTTTTTTCTGGATACGATCAAATTAAGATAGCTCCTGAAGATCAAGAAAAGACTGCATTCACTTGTGCATGGGGAACCTATTATTGGAATGTTATGTCTTTTGGATTAAAAAATGTAGGAGATACCTATCAAAGAGCTATGAAAACTATTTTCCATGAAATGATGCATAATAATATGGAATATTATGTGGATGACACCTTGGCCAAATCTAAACAAAGAGATACACACTTAGATGATTTGGAAGTAATTCTAGATCGCATGGAACAATTTCAACTAAGGTTAAATCCTAAAAAATGTGCATTTGGAGTCACCTTTGGAAAACTACTTGGATTCATCATTTCAGGAAAAGGAATAGAGGTTGACCCTAAAAAATTCCAAGGGATCATTGATATGCCACCTCCTAAGAACATTAGTCAAATGAGGAGTCTTCAGGGACGTCTTCAATCTATAAGGAGATTTATTTCACAACTGGTAGATAGAGGTCAACCCTGTAATAAGAACTTACATAAAGGAGTCAAATGTATTTGGAATGATGATTTTCAAAAGAGCATAGATCAAATCAAGAAGTACTAGGAAAATCCTCCTATTTTAATGCCTCCTATCCCAGCGAAACCACTTATTTTGTACATTTCAGCGACATAATCTTTCTTGGGGGCATTACTGGCTCAACTTGATGAAAATGGGAAAGAAAGAGCAATATACTACATCAATCATACTCTTGTTTCATATGAGGTTAATTACACTAGCATTGAGAAAGATTTCCTTGTTGTTGTATTTGCTTCCCAAAATTTGTGACATTACATGCTTGTGCACACTATACACCTCATAGCCAAAATAGATCCACTCAAATATTTGCTGAGTAAAGTTTCCCTCACAGGTAGATTTGCTAAATGAATGATGATACTTTCAAAGTTTGATATAGAATATATTGAGCATAAAGAATTTAAAGGCCAAGCTATAGCCGATTAATTGGCTGATTTCCCATTACAAATGATGCACCTATTCAAGTTGACTTCCCAGATGAACATCTTATGTATATGACTGGAAGAACTTGGAGGATGTTCTTTGATGGATCTTTTATGCAAAATGGTTTAGGAGCTGGTGTGTTGTTTCTTTCTCCTCATGGGTACACAGTTCTTAAGTCTTACAAATTACTATTCCCATGTAAAAATAATATTGCTAAGTATGAAGCTTTAACAAATGGAATTGAGATGGCCATAGAAGGGAGAATTAAAGAGTTACATATCTATGGGGACTCACAACTAATAATCAACCAAGTTAATGATGAATATCAAACAAAACATGAGACAATGGTACCTTACAAGAAAATGGTTGATTCCTTAAAGATATACTTCACATTTGTCACATTTCAGCAAATCCCTAGAGTAGAAAACAAAGTAGTTGATGCTATGGCTACACTTGCTTAACTTCTTTAGTTAGAGCAACATAAATCAAGATTTGAATTCCTGGTAGAAGAGCTACATCACCCTATATTTGACTCCGAAGAAATCCATATCATTTGTACCCTTGTTGGTCTTGAATCATCCCGTTATGGTGCCATTTACTCATACCTTTGTGATGGCATTATTCCCAAAACATTTAATCGATCTGAACAAAGAAACCTTTCCCAAAATGCCTCTCGCCATTCCCTTATCACTGGTGATTTGTATAGGAGGGGTCTAGATGGAACACTTCTTAGATGCTTTGAAAAGGAAGAATCTGACCAAGCATTAGTTGACATTCACAAGGGCATCTGTGGGGACACTCCAATGGTCTTGCCATGGCCCAAAGGTTGCTTAGGGTGGGGTACTATTGGCCCACGATGCAGATTGATGCAGTAACTTTTGCAAAGTCATTTGAAAAGTGTCAAAAACATGGTAATTTGATACATGCTCTAGGCAGGGAGCTCATTCCTTCTATATCTCATTGGCCATTTCAGTGCTGGGCCTTTGACCTTGTTGGGAAGATTCATCCCAACTCATCAGGTGGACACAAATTTATCATCATTGCTACTGATTATTTCACTAAATGGGTAGAAGCTGTCCCACTTTCTGTTGCCTTAGGAAAGATAGTATCTCTATTCATTATGAACCATATCATTTGTCGATATGGAGTGCCTCCCAAGATTATTACTGACAACGGAGGCCATTTCAAAAATAAGGACCTTAAACAACTCTAAAAGAAATTGAAGATTAAACAACATTGGTCCTCCATTTACTTCCCGCAAGGAAATGGTCAAGCAAAAGCATCAAACAAAACCATTCTTAAAATTTTACATAGAACAATCTATAACAATGGTAGAGATTGGCATTTACAGATAAATCCGGCTTTGTGGGCCTATAGAATGAATATTCGTACTCCTACTGGGGCTACTCCTTTTTCCCTTGCATATGGTGTTGAAGTAGTGTTACCTTTGGAGGTTGATATTCCTTCACTTAGAGTTTCTCTCCATGGTCTAGTTAGAGATGAAGACTACCGTGCCATGAGACTTCAAGAGTTAGAACTTCTAGATGAAAAATTTCAAGCATCATTTAACCATATGAGGGTCTAGCAAAAGCATATGTCCAAAGCCTTCAACAAAAAGGTTCACCCTAGAGAATTCTAAGTGGGAGATCTTTTCCTACGTGAAAATCCTAAGAATCAACAACATAGAGATCAAAAGGGAAAATTTGAACCTAATTAGCTTGGACCTTACATTATCACAGTAGCTTTAGGCACAGGTGCATATTTACTATCTAAAGAAAAGGGAGAGCAACTCCCTGATCCTATCAATGTCTTACACCTGAAGAAGTTCTATCCATGATGCCCATCCTATATGGGGGCATCCTTTTGTATATATTTATTCATCCTAAAAAAATTTAAAAAAAATGATACATTGTTAAAAATGCTAAAAATAAGAAAATGTCCTGAAAAAATGATCATCTTAGTGAAAACCTACTAATAGGCGCTTTGGTGTATCTAAAAAAAATTATATATTCCAAAAATTCAAAAAAATAGAGAAAGTGCCTTGGTGATAACCTAGAAATAGGTGCCTTGGTAGCAAAAATTCAAAAAAAAATATAAAAAGTCCTGAAAAAAAGAAGAGAAAAAAATTGTAATAAAATTCAAGTGGTGAAAACCTGGAAATGGGCGCTCTTTGAGGCCTTTGCATCCCTATTTCTTAGCGCGTGTCCTTGACACTTAGCCTTTCTCCATCATGCCTTGTCCTTGTTGCCTTGGTCTGGAATTGGTCTTTGTCTTTGTCTGGGGGGGCATAACTATGTTATCTTTGGTCTCTTGGATGTGCTCATCTTTAGGACACCTCACAAATGGTGTTTTTCAATACCACCTCAACTGTATTTTTCAATACAACCCCTGACATCAATTGTTTTTCAACACTTATCCATTTGGTCTTATCCTATTTTGTCATGTTGTCTTACCTTCTTGCAAGCATTCGATCCTTATCCTCGGAACTTAGTAAAAGTTAACACACTTAAATTTTTAAATGCAACACTTAATGCTTGAGCTATGTCAAGATAATTTCTTTGTGTGCTCACTGTTATTGATTTTTGTTGAGTTTCCTTGTCTCATAAGTCTCTCCGTGATGCATATCTAGAGGACTTGGGGCATGAGGCATGGTTTTTATTTGCTTCCTACTTTATGCTTAACTATTTTTTCACAACCATTCTGCTGGTCATCCTGGCCTCTATGCCTTGATGCAAGCGTGGTTTTGCTATATTAAATTGGGTAAGCTAACATCACAGTCATCTTGACCTTTATGTCTTTGATGCTTATGTTAGAATATTTCCACATTTCAATCTGATATAAATCACATTCATATCTTCATAGTTGCGCTTGTGATTGGTGATGATTGTGTGATTTTCTGATGTCCGTTAATAATGGCCCAATGATGAAAATAAGTTCCTTACATTCTCTTGTGAATGATGAACACAAAGTCCTATGTTTGTTTCTCTATTGCAAGTACACCTTTGCATTTTCATGTAGCTTGCATTGTTACACCTCATGTTAGTTTGCATTTTTAGGCAACAATATAAGTTTGAGTTCGGGGTTTTTCCTTTCATCTTTCTTGTGGAATTTTATTCAACTGTGATCATGTTTTGATCTTCATTTCCTTATCTTCTTTCATGATCTCAATCAAAATTTTCTACCTTAAACAATTGATTAATTTTGGGGCATTCTCTTTCTTAAGGCAAATTCTCTTTCTTCTCTCCATTTCTTTCCACTTCTTCTAAACTTCTATCTTGAATTCACTTTCACCCCACTTCTTTTCTTCTAATTCAACCTTGGGGCATAATATTCCATGCTTAATGATCTACCTTGGTTTTGTGATCTTTATATCTTTCATCTTACATCAAGAACCTTATCTTTAGTTTGATTTGATCAAAATTTATCAATTTGTTATCTCTCCTCTATCTCATTTTAATTTCGATCACCAGGGGGCAGTACCTATCAAACTTCAATCTTTGATTTAGCTTTATCAATTATATAAGTCTTTCTTGAGATTCTTATCTATGACATGTCAATTACTTATTTTGGTGTTGACTTTGTCTTTTTCAATTGTTCTTATTTTTGTCCTGATGTGTTCCCAAATTGATCACACGTCTGGGTTGTTTTGTGATCCCAAGTTGACCTCACACTTCAACTGCATTCTTTGAGTACATTTGTTCCCATGTTGACCACAAATTAGTCAAAGAGGGGCAAATGTATGCACCCTAAAATGGTCACCTAGACTTTGGGCCCAATTTTATCATTTTATCATTTTATCAATTTTCTGAATCAATGCTTTGCAATATTTTCAATTCAAATTAATTTCCTTGATCAAATTGTAATTAATTCAATTATTCAATTATTTTAGTATTTCCTAAGGTTTGATCATTTTTATCTAATTAAAAGATTTAAATTTATTTTTAATTAAATAAAATTTATCTTATTTAATTAAAGTAAAATTCTCCCTTTTAATTAAATAAAATTCCTCTTATTTAATTAAATTCAATTTCCCCCATTTAATTAAATAAAATTCTTCTAATTTATTTAATTTTAAAGAAAACCCCTCTTTTAATTAAATAAATAAAAATCCCCGCTTAAAGCACTTTATTTGTTGAAAAAGGAAATAAATTAAATAAAAATCCCTTTTTCATCACATCTTCCTAAGTGGTGGGTTTTTGCCTCTTAATCTCAACCATTGATAAATTCTTTTTTCCTCTTAATCTCAACCGTTCACTTTCCTATATAAGGAAATCTCTCATTTTCATTTGATAATCATCAATGATTCATAGATCATCCACAATTATAGTATTATTATGCTACAGGTTTGGAAAGCAATTTTGGAGGAGGATTTGAGCACTTGAGCTTGGATATTGCAACTTATCTCTTCTTGTATTCTTCTTCTTGCATCCATGGCATCCATTTATATTAAATTCATATTAGTTTAGAATCATGTTGATTTTCATAGATTAAACTTGCATTTGTATTTTCTTTCATAGATTAATCATGCATTGTTATCATTTAGATTAATTTCCTTTTATGGATTGCAATCATATAGAATAGATCTCATTTTTCATGCATTGAATCTCTCATTTCATGGTGTACTTGCATGGGCACTAACTAGGTCAATTTGAGGGCCTCCATTTCAAACCTTTGCACTCCATGACTAGAGAGCTATGAATCGATATTTGAGGCCTCATTCTTGAGCAACTTTGGATGGAATGATTCATAGAAGTATGACATATTTTCATCACACAATAACAACATACATTATTTAGCTATATAATAAATTAATTAAACAATTAAAATACACCTAACTAATCTATTCAAGGTATATATTAAAACCATATATCCAATATCCAATACATTAAGTAAGAGTTCAAACTGTAGAGTTCAAATATGAAAGTACGAGAGCTACAAAAATAATTTTATCCTAAAGCTCATGATGCATAGAGTCTGGTTCCCCTCTACCTTTTATTATCTACAAAAAAAATTCATGTTCTTCAATAGGCAACCTCCACTTTTGATTGCCACGTCCTCTATTTTGCAATGTCTCAAATTGAAACTTTGTTGCTATAACCAAGTGACTGTAATGTAGAACCTTTTTGCTAGACATATATTCAATAAATTGAACCCCATTTCTGTCTATCTTTATTTGCTGATAATATGTTCATTCAATAACAATCAAACTAGTCGGATATGACTTCCCATCACCATCTACAATTTATTCTAGCAACTTGTATTTAGCTTTCGTGCATCTTAGTAGATAATAATCTACACTTTTTGCATTGTCAAGATCCGCAACCACAGAAAAAATATCACCTATACAAATCCAAATTAGATATTAAATCCAAATCAAAATTACAATAAATTAAATTTAAATAAAAGAACATGTACATGTGCACGAACCTGTAACAACTAAATCAGAAACACGCTCGTAATCAGCTGAATATATAGAATTATGCATGTTTATGTCAATGTCATCATCTTTATAAGGAGGCATTTTGATTAACTCCATATCCCATCATGAAACATATCCATTTGCAATATTCTCACATTAACTCATTGGATTGTCCTCAATGCAATCAACACAAAACATGATTTTTCTCTTACTTGAATCAATAGAGGCTTGTGTTGTCTGGTACTCATCAATTGATGTAAACTTATAATATGGACAATCCTTTGACAATTGTAAGCATTAGATCAGTCTATATCTATTACAAATATGAAATGAAAATTGCACATTTTTAGATCAACAATCACGATAACATAGATGAACACGAAATTAAATTTTAATTTAAAATTTTCCTACAAAATATAAATTACCTTTCACTTCCCAAAAATAACATTTTTTGTATTTGGTGTCTCGACTAGAAAAATGATTTTCACACCATCCAACAATTTTCTTTGAATTCTCTATCATGTTACTTGTAAATTTTGAACTATCAGTTTAAAGAAAATGGATCTAAGTTTAAATTATACTATTTGATTTATATTTATATATATTTATCTACTGTTCACGTAATTTGTACATGCAAGTTCATGTTGGTGAAGTGCACACTTCACACATGCTCCTACTCCATTGTTCTCTCCTTTTCCATGTCCACTTTCAAAGAAGTTCCACAAAAACATAACATTGCATCTAGCGTGTTGCATAGCTACCCAATAAAAGGCTTTTGCGGATTTAAATTGTCTTGCAAGATTAAGTTGTATGGAAAATAGTTCAATCACATAACAATTTAATGTAAGTAATCAATGAGAATGAAAATGAATTGAAGTGCATAAACTTACCTACACAACCATTAGACCAAATTCAGTGTTGTGAAGCTTTTATCCAGCGATTTGCAATATTTTCAAAATACATTGCAAAACAATGAGCCACATAGCTCCTATCATGAACTTTATCATCGCTAATATAGAAATAAACATCCTTGATGATAATGCATTCATTTGGATTGGTACTTTCTACCTCATCCAAATCAAATTGTGCGTGTCTATAGGTCACATGGAAAAATATTGCAACTTGATCAGAATGATAATATTGACTTTGGAGCTCTTTTTGAGGAGAGAATGTATAGTTCTTCGCAAAATCTACAACTGAAAGAATACAACCAGGTGAAAAATAATTTTTGGAATCATGAAACTGTTTAGCTTGCCATCATGCACCATGATAATGCTAGATATGTGGATAAATTATAGTACGAAACCTGGTAATAAACTCAAGGTAGGGAAATTCACTCTCATTTAATACAATTTTTTTGGATTCATCTCCTATCTTAGTTTGGTATGTCTCATATTTAAATCTCTTCCACAAAACTGGCATTGCAACATTAATATTCTCAATTTGCAATGGAAGTTTATGTAAATCTCCACAATCACTATATGCACTCTTTATACATTGTACTTTGAACTTATCTGAATCTTTTGATTTCTCACATAAAATAGACTTCACAAATTGTGTCTTACTTCCAGGGATGACCATATCTAAATTAAGTATTGCCATAACATTTTTATCGGATTCCAAATATAGATGAAAATCAACATGATTTTGGCAACAACAAGTTTCACGTACCTTATTTATGCATACAAAGAAAGGGCGCAATCTCTCAAACATTCTTTGACATATTTTCACATCTGAAAGTTCTTGCTTGAACGATTCAAACAATTCACTGTGTGTTGTATCTAGAAAAATGTTTTGGGTGTGCAATTTTCATACTGGTCTCTTCATCTTTCATCTATATAGTATCCCTTCTATTAGAAGAAACACGAGAGTGAGCGGTCCAATATTCGATGACCTATCTTTTTACATCTTCATAAATCTTGTCATTTCGAGGAAGTCTACAAATATTAATCCAATTCTTTTGAATATTTTCATCTAACATATTTCTCTTCCTAATATATCTTTGAATAGTTCTTCTAGATACATTCAGTAAATCAGAAATTACATGTACCTATTTTCTCTGTGTCAACCTCCTACTAGATAAAGTAGTCATCAATGCTCTACATGCAACACTTAAATCAGCTCCTTGACTTGAGTTGTTAATGTCATTCAATACATCTTGCAGATTTTCAACTATTGTTCAATTTACATTGTCTCTTGAGTTTTTCTTGTTATCAACACCTAACAACTCCAAAATAGGACTCATTTCTTTTTTTCCTGAATAACTTGACAAATAATTGTTCTTTTCCAATTAGTCTTTTATTTTAAAAATATTCATCCCAAATATTTTTACATTGTTTTTTTATTGTGCTCTCAGGTACCAATTCGTTAGATGAAATTTGATTGAAAAATGATTGCTCATTCATCTCCATCAAATTGTCCATATCAAAAGGTATATTTCCACCAATTTGTTCCTCTACTTGAATTGCATCTGTTGGCAAGTTGACTTCCTGAGGATGCATGACTCATTTTGTGTCGTCATCATGTCAACAAAGTCATACTAAGTTTCTGTCAAAGATAACTCAGAAGAAATAATGACTAAGTATGGAAACAGGGAAGACAAAGATATTCAGCGATCAGCACATCAGCGCACGTGCAAGAGATCAAGGAAGCATATGTGTGTTCATATATATGTTCTATGACATGTGTACATACTACATCTAGACACACATAGTATGGAACAATAGTACAAAGAAGTTACAGATAGATCACTAGACCACCAGTCCAGAAGATAGAGCATGGAAGACGACCAGTGTTTTGATCAGCGTGAATTATTTTTTTATGTAATGCCTAAGCACCTTTGATTATATGTTTTTAATGATGTAATTATCATTTTTGTAAACATTCTTGAGCCATCTTATTTGGAAGCATTGTGTATTTTCTTTTAGGGCCGACTAGAGTCTTGTTTTGGGTCACGCCTATTCTGATATGAACATATAAGTTTGTAATGTAAATTTATGTTACAAGTATCAAATTATTATGTAAGAGGAAGATATAGAAGATAAGTATGATGAAATTAGTATATAATATAGCTCCTTAAGAGAGTAAGAGCATTCGTGCATACACGAAACTGATCAGACAACAGCGTCATCACAACAGTTCACTTTTGATATAGTGTATATCAACTTTCAGAAGGTTGTAGCCTTCATCCTATTGGGAAGTGAGCCTAGAAAGTGAGACACATACCTTTAACAGGGTTCTATAAAATACTCCTAATAGGGTCAGACCTTTAACCAAGTCATTGTACTCATATTGTAAAGACTACTTCTAATAGGGCAGATGAACTTTAATAGGTGCATTATACTAGTACAATATTTGTGGGTACTAATTCCCACTGGGATTTTCCTCTAATCAAGGTTTCCCCATAATCATATCATGTGTTATGAGTTCTTATGTTAATCTTAATTCAATATATGTTTGATTTATGTTTAAGTTGCTGAAAAGTAATAAATAGACAAACACTGATTCACCCCACCCTCTCAGTGTTTCTAACAATTGGTATCAGAGCTCTGGTCCCCTGAAATAAATTTTAACCACTTGAGGAGATCATGGAATCAGTAGAAGAAAAACATTTGAAAAAGAATCTTGAAGTAGCTCTTGAAGATCTTGATAGATCTGAAAAAGAAAATGAAGAACTTAGACTGAAAGTTGATGTCTCACCAATGCTTATCAAGAAATTAAGAAAAGATTTGAAAGATTGTTCTACAAGTGATTTAGGAAAAATGGTCAAAAATATCAATGAAGAGAATATGTCTCTAAAATATAAAATTGAAAATCTGGATGAAAAACTCACAGACAACCAAATTTCTATTGAAGAAAAGATCAATGAAAGAAAACAATTGGATGGTGAACTCTTTAAAGAAAACATGAAAGTCTTGGAATTGGAAAACATAAAGAAGAAGTTGGAATCTAAATTAACAAAAGTAAAGGATAAGATTGATAAAATCCACACAAGTTCTGATTCACTTCAATCTTATCTTATTGCACAAAAGAAAAAAGGTGACACTACTTGTCTTGGATACAATGTAGCACAAATTGAAATCAATTCACATAAAGCATCTTTTTTGATGAATAGAGCCTCTATGGGTCTCTGTTCATGGATATGTAGGTGCAGTATCATTTGGCTTGTTCTGATCACCAGAATTTTGATCTCTTGGTTTCTACGATTCCTACCAACCTGCCTCATAAATTGGAATTCAATCTGTTAGGCCTTGGTGGAAATGGTATCCTGCCATGCCTTTCAACACTTTTAAGCCATGACTGGGCTATAGGTGGTTATCTCCTCATATTTTGATGATAGATACCCACATAAAGCATCTTCAAAAGTAAAGAAAGTTGAAAATGTTGCAGAGATTAAAATAGATCCACCTAAAGGAGAAATCAAACAAGTTAACAGAACTTGTTATGCATGTAACAAACATGGTCATTTGGCAAGAGATTGCAAAGAGGTAAGACCTTTCAATGGTTACTGTTTCTCCTGTAATAAGTTTTCTCATAGTGCTATACATTGCAGAACAAATCAAAGAAATCATTCTTGACAGAATCAAAGAAGAATGAATCAAAACAATCAGAGAAATCAACC
Source organism: Thuja plicata (assembly GCA_018584345.1). Lineage (NCBI taxonomy): Eukaryota > Viridiplantae > Streptophyta > Pinopsida > Cupressales > Cupressaceae > Thuja > Thuja plicata. The sequence continues at coordinate 2,962,995 of MU223335.1, read as the reverse complement.
TCAAATAAATTTGTAGAACACTACATGCCAGATATATAACTACAATGGACACGCAAAAAAGAAGTGCAACATGATGAACAAGAGCATTAGACCTCCTATCATTTGTCACACATGTGGAAAGGCTAGACACATCTCAAGGTTTTGTAGATCTAAAACTCAAAAGTAGGAGGATCCTAAGAAATCACTATTTGAAGAAGGAGAAGTCAAGTTTGTTCAAGAAAAAGAAGATTCCAAAAAAATTTCGGTTGAAGTAAAGAAGGACAATGATGTTGAAAAAGTATTTGATGCATCCACAGTGGATGCACCCTCTACTTCTTCTTGAATAGACCTTCTTGGTCTTAGGGGGAGCTATTCTAGCTCAGGACCCCTACACAGTTGGTATACTCACCTCTGAGTATGCGCCTATGGATTCATGGTTATAAGCACATAAAATTGTAGTATGCATGCATGTATTGTCTTAAATTCATCAAGATCAAAGTTGCAAAGTCTCTGAGTAATTTGCATACGGTTGCAAAAATTAAATGCAGTAACTTTTATAAAAGAATGTAAATGTTTGATCTTCTTCACACTTGCATTCAAGATCACAAAATTTGGGAGTACTGGAGCACTGAGCATCAAAGAATGGAAGTATAATAGATTTGGTAGTTAAGCAAACCGATAAGAGGTTTAAACAAAACCCTAATAGTCATGCCATTTCAAAATTTCATGAAACCTTAATTAATCAAGTTCCAAGTAAGTATGGTGACTCTAGTTGTATTTGATATTGTAGAGAGTAAGATATTTGTATTCAAGAAGCATCCATTCAAATCCATAATGGATAATGTGGAAGGAGCTTTCTCCAAAACCCTGTTAGGTGTTGTTCACATAGAAGATATTTGCGCATACATTTACTATAAGAAGGAAACAATGGGAGATATCAGCATAGCCACTCATATGGGATCTATGATAAAACCTGACTACACATTCAAGGATGAGTTCACACACTTGATTGATAACCCTATCTTCGAATACTCTAATGTGCATGAGTTTGATGATCCAGAATGGGTGAAGATTTTACTAAGTAGAATACATGATGACCTTTACTTGATTGGTGAGGTTCCTGTTCGCATCACTAGAGACCTAATGCATGAATTAATTATACTCCCTAAGACTGGACCAATTCTTCCTACTAGCAAGGATGTCAAGAAGAAAGTGGAACAAGTTTTCCTATCTAGAAGTGACAAGCGCGGGATAATAGTTGACCCTATCAAGGAAGATGACATAAAACTTCTAACAATGATACTTGGGTATAAGTTTCAGCAAGCAAGCAGGTTAAATAGTGTCTCTGCAGCAACAGTCCTAGCAGCTATCAAAATGGTGAAGGATAACACTCAATAAAACCTATGTGAGATCTTGCACGCTCAATTGATTGACAACATTAAAATCATCAAGCATGACAAGAGAAAGACATTCAGGTTTGGATCTTTGATCATCTACTTGTACTTCCATATTGTTGGAAAGGTTGCAAACCTTTACCTAGACAGGAGAAAACCCACAATGTCTCAGATTTCACTTAAGGCCACTTTATAGAGAAGTGTAAGGGATGCCATGGATATGGATATCAAGACATTCAGGATCAAGATGCAGAAAAGGTTTAGATTATCTAAGAAGATAGTTAACAAATATAAGGATACCATATGTTTCATGGTGGAAACAAATAGCACTTACATGGAGGCAATTGAACCTAGAACCAAATGGATTCATCCTCTTGGTTATGAAGTGGAAGAACATGTGTTAGAAGGATATGCACAAGTTCTATTGTCTGCGCCCAAAGATCCTAATGAGCCAAGGTGGGGCACTTACAAAGAGAAGACTAATGTAGTTGATTCTGTATTATATAGTGTTGATAATAAAAGAAAGGCATCTAAGATCACATCCAGCATTCTAAAAGTTCATGGAGTCACTCAAGAAGATCTCGACAAAGCTAGAGAAGTCAAGATAGCCAAAGAACTTAAGAAGACTGAAGAGATCCAAAAGAATAAGAAAGTAGAGAGCATCTCTGTGCCCTCTACCACTATTGACCTAGACTCATCTCCACCTTATATACCAAGAAAGAAGTCTAGAGGAAGAAAACAGGTGCCCACAAATCACCCATCCTCAAGGAACACTCAAAGGAAAGCAAGGAATACTCAAGCTCCTCCTGAGGTAGAATTTAGACCTAGTCTAAATGTTTTGAAGAAAATGATTGTAAATGAAGGGAGATTAGATACACTTTATAAAGTCTATGACAAGTATCAAGAGATGGATAAGACTGAGATACATTCTATGATCATATCTCATATGATCAAGTTTAAGAAGTTTGTTCTCGAACTCAAAGCAGTTATAACGGATAAGTTATGGAACATACTGGAGATCATGAAAAGACATGAAATAGAGGAAGACATGAGGACTAGAGAAGAAAAATTGGATACTCTTCTCCCTGTATGCTCACATGATGAGAAGGCAATTCTATTAGATCTGGTGAAGCCTCATCTCAGAACCAAGACAAGTAATTTATAGATTATGAACAAAGAGTATAAGAAGATAGGTAAAGAAACTAAAAAGGCATTTGCACAATTTTTTAAGAATAGACACATGTATCCATCAAGGGTTCCTACTACACAGGTAACTCCAGCTCCTCCCAAATAGGTTACAAAATCAGTGATTCAGATAGAACCTATGATAGGTCCACAGGTTTCAGCACCCACGGTGACAATAAATTTTGATACAAAAAAAGACTCAAAAGATACTATAGTGGTTGATAATATCAAGATATCCATGACAACATCAGACAAAGACATGGACAAATTTGATAAAGCATTTGTAAGCACTAAAGAAATGTACACTGATGATACATCTGTACAACAAGATGAAGTTCCCTCGAATGATCCAATTGACTTGAATGAAGAAAAATGTGACGAGACACCAATAAAAGAGATACCAGCAAAGATTGAATGCATGGATACCAATCAGAATACTATATTCTCACCATCCACTCGGCCATCTATTTCATTGTTGTTAAGGTTAACTTGTGATTGAGCAAGTCTGGATGCATGGGGGTAAGAAGAACTAATCAAGACCAGCGTTCTTGCTATGGAAAAATCAAAAGAGAAACAAGTGATGAGGAACCGTCACTTTTTGGAATCAGTGAACATGTTCAATGACTTAGTACCTACAGACAAGAAAGTAGCCAAAGTTCAATTAGTTGAAGATGTGGACAGCATTCTAACAAACTTCAAATCACATTTTAAAACTCTAGTAGACTCTGCTACTAGAATTGTAGAAGATTAATATAAAAAGGAGAGATTTAATGAATTGGTAAAGAATTTTACCTTAGACTTAAACTCTTTAAATATTGGGTGATCCATATTGAAAGAATTGGTAGCTAAGGGAAAGAAAGTTATAACCAACTGCATGGATAGAGTGAAGTTCACCTCTGAGCACATTAAAAAGATAGAGGAGGTAGAAATAATGGTGGACAACATTAGAAAATCAGTTGAAACATCCACGCAAGACATGGAAATATGTAACAATGTCTATCAAGGACATTTGGACAAGATTGAGAAGGCTAAGTTAGAAATCAGCAAGATAAGAGTCTGACAAACTCAGTTGAGAAATGCACTTGCACCATCTCTATCAGTTCTTAATCAGAACATCAAACAGATTGATGCCACCATTGTGACATATGATCAAGGTCCTTGCATGCATCTGATGAAGATGGAGAAACTGACATATGCCCTATGCGAGCATCTTCAGACAATAGATGCAATGAAAGTATTCTGGCAAAAAGAGATCCAATCTCTTCAGATTGTGTACCCTAAAGTTTACATGGAGTAAGTATGTAGAATAATTACAAGTTTTTGTACACGTTTGTCATTAATTTCAAAGGGGGAGTAATATAGAATGTGTATATATGAGAAGTAGTATATGTATATATCAATAAGATGTTATGATATACAATTATTTTGTGTTAAGTCATTTTGAGAAACTTGGCCACATTCCTTTGTTGCCATAAATGACAAAGGGGGAGATTGTTGGAAAGTTCACTTCCTAAGGATGCATGACTCATTTTGTGTTTTCATCATGGCAACAAAGTCATACTAAGTTTCTATCAAAGATAACTCAGAAGGAAAAATGACTAAGTATGGAAACAACGCAAACAGAGATATTCATCGATCAACACATCAGCGCACATGTGAGAGATCAAGTCAAGATATGTGTGTTCATATATATGTTCTATGACATGTGTACATACTAAATCCAGACATGCATAGTATGGAACAATAGTACGGAGAAGTTACAGACAGATTAGTAGACCAGCAGTCTAGAAGACAGAGCATGGAAGTCGACTAGTGTTTTGATCAGCATCAATTATTTTTTTATGTAATGGCTAAGAACCTTTGATTATATGTTTGTAATGATGTAATTAGCATTTTTTTAAGCACGCTTGAGCCGAATTGTTTGGAAGTGTTGTGTATTTTTATTTAGGGCCGACTAAAGTCTTGTTGTGGGTCGCACCTATTCGAATATGAACATATAAGTTTGTAATGTAAAGTTATGTTACAAGTTTCAAATTATTATGTAAGAGGAAGATATAGAAGAGTAGTATGATGAATTCAGTATATGATATAGCTCTTTAAGAGAATAACAGCATTTGCACATACATGAAACTGATCAGACAATAGTGTCATCACAACAGTTCACTTTTGATATAGTGTATATCAACTTTTAGAAGGCTATAGCCTTCTTCCTATTGGGCAGTGAGCCTAGGTAGTGAGCCTAGGTAGTGACCCATATACCTTTAACAAGGTTTTGTAAAAGACTCCTAACAGGGTCAGACCTTTAACCAGGTCATTGTACTCATATTGTAAAGACTGCTTCTAACAGGGCAAAGGAACTTTAAGAGGTTCATTATAGTAGTACAATATTTGTGGGTAGTAATCCCCACCAAGGTTTTCCTCTGATCAAGGTTTCCCCATAATCATATCGTGTGTTATTATTTCTTATGTTAAGCTTCATTCAATGTATGTTTATTTTATGTTTAAGTTGCTGAAAAGTAATAAATAGACAAACACTAATTCACCCCCCCTTTCAGTGTTTCTAACAGTATCTTCTTGAATTGCATCTTCTTGAACTTCAACAGGGTCATCATGATTACATTTTGTATAACCTTTCATTTTGTCATCCCTTTTTCGATCAAAAATTTTTCATCAAATTTTTAATTCCCTATTGCACAAATTGTTCAAATTGAGAGCTTCAATTCACCTGTATACACAAAACCATATACTCTTGATAAAAAAATAAAAAATGATATTGATATTTGTTCATAAATTAATATTGAACAATCCTTCAATTAAAAAATAAAAATAAAATAAAAAAATAAAATTGTATATAATACAAACCTCTTTGATAATTTTAATTCATATTTGTCCTTTAATGCCAAAAAATATGCCCTTAAAACTATTAAAAAAATAATTTTCTTCAAAAAAAGCTTATTTTAATTTGCAATTTACAAAATTATGTATTTTTTATTTTTTATTTTAAAACACTTTTAAATATGAGATTGAAGGGTCATGGTCATCCACACGACCATGTTTGGTTGGCCTTAGTTTTGGCCGAACCAAGTCCGGCCGAACCAGGTCCAGCAAAAATAAGTTCAGTGAAAAGTGTCTATGTGGCATCCCATGTGGCAGCATCACAAGCAAAAAATGAGATTTTTAAATAAATGTGTGTTGGAGGATAATTTCCCATCAAAACTCAACTAGTTTTAAAATCTAAAAATTCACTTTTGTAGAGATCAGAGTCTAGATTACGGTCATATAATTTTTATGGTGTTTTAATTACATATACTATATTGTAAGTTGAAAAAACTCCAAGTAGGTATTTTAACATTGAAGAACACGCTCATTCGAAAAAATTAAAAAATTAGCAAATCATATGAGAAAATTTACAACTTATATTTAACACTAGAGGAGAGAGTTCTCTTCAAGAATATGTAATTTGTTTTGTATTTCGTTTAGATTTGCTAGGGTAAATGTGGAGGGAGAAAAAATGTTAATTTCGGGTAACTCCAACTTTGAATAGTTATAACAGACAAAATATATACTGAAAACCAACCTTTCTTTTTTTATACACTAGATGTACATGTCATCTAAAACATATTCTAAAATCAAAGGAATAAAGATTATTTACATATATTTACTTGGAGGGAACTAGACCCTACATTTTTAGCATTTTTTGAGCAATTAAAAAATGAACTTCAAAAATTAAAAAACTAGGTCAATGCTTATTCAAAATCATTTTTAAAAATTATATGCATAAACTACATCCAATTTTACACATTTCATTAGTTTACATCATTTTCAAATTCTAAGCACAAATGCCACTGTTATGTCATTAATGTTTAACAGTTTTGCATGTCGTGGTCCTCTTCCTTTGTAAAAGTGTGACACAGGTTTGTACTTTTACCCAGCAAAGGATTCTATAGGTATCACAAGAGAAAATTATGAGAAGACACATATTTGTTATGTGATTTTGAGCCTAAAATAGTAAAATATGCTTTAGACAATGAAGAGTGGATTCAATCCATGAATGAAGAGATAAACCAGATAGAAAAGAACAAGACATGGACACTAGTACCGAGGCCTGACAAAAAAAATATAATTGGTACTAAGTGGGTATTCACAAACAAGCTGAATGAATATGGAGAGGTAACAAGGAATAAAGCAATACTGGTATGCAAAGGCTATGCACAAGAGGAAGGAATTGACTATGGAGAGACATTCGCCCTAGTTGCAAGATTGGAAGGTGTAAGAACTCTACTTGCATATGCAACCTATAAAGGATTTAAATTTTATCAAATGGACGTGAAGTCAGCATTTCTAAATGAGATATTAGAAAAGAAGTATATATTGAACAAGCTGATGGATTTGTTTACCCAAGCAAGAGGAAAATGGTTTGCAAACTGCACAAGGCATTATATAGACTGAAACAAGAACCCAGAGCATGATATGAAAGATTTCACAATTATCTAATAAAGATTGGATTTGCAAGAAAAAATGACAACAACAATATGTATTTCAAGACAAAGCAATGTAAAGGAATTTTATTGGTTGAATTTTTTGTTGATGACATCATATTCTGTGGATAGGATATGATATGCAAAGCATTTACAAAAGAGATGCAAAATGAATTTGAACTGTCTATGTTTGGTGAGATAAAATTCCTTTTTGGTTTACAAATATACCAAATGAAGAATGGTATCTATATTACTCAATCAAAATATGTCAAGGAGATACTGAAAATTTTTGGTATGGAAGATTCAAAACTAGTGAGTACACCCATGGCTACTAGACAAAAGTTGACAAAGAATGATGATTCAAAAGAGGTAAATCAAACACTATACAGATCAATGATTGGTAAGATGCAATATGTTGTACATAGTAGACCTGATATTGCATTAGCAGTTGGAATTGTTGCTATATTTTTTGCTAATCTAAAAGAGACACATATAATGGCAGTGAAAAGAATTTTGAGATATTTGAAAGGTACAGAAGATTATGGCCTATATTACAAAAAGAATGACAAGTTTGAACTTAGAGTTTATACTGATTATGACTGGGTTGGTAATGTGGATGATAGAAAAAGCACCACATGAGGAGCATTTCTTTTAGGGAAAATATTAGTTTCCTAGACAAGCAAGAAACAAAATTGCACCTCAATATCTACAGCTGAAGCCAAGTATGTGGCAGCAATAGTTAATTCTTCAAACATTGTGTGGTTGAAGATACTACTGAAAGATATGAAGGAGGAGATCACATAACCAATTGTTATATATTGTTATAATACAAGTGCCATTAATATTTCTAAAAACCCTGTAATGCACTCTAATACAAAACATATAGATATCAAGTATCATTACTTCAGGGAAGTAGTTCAGAATAAGGAAGTGAGACTAGAATATGTACATACTAAGGAACAGTTGGAAGACATATTTACAAAATAATTACCCAAGGATGCTCATGAGTATCTAAGAGGTAAATTAGGGTTAATTCCCCTAGCAGAGGATAACTAGTTCTGAATGGTACTATTGCATCAAATGTTTTAATCAGAACACTTGACACATTGATGCATAGTGAGTCACATTTTTAGGATACTACCTAAAACTTGTGAAGTGGAAGACAAGAAAAGAAAAGAAGATCATTCATAAACAATGATGACAAGAATAGTGTGATACAAGGAGTAGAACAAGATAAATTTTCATAATGAAGATGTCAACATCTTTGGAATTGTTGTCAAAGAGGGAGAGTATCGCTAAAACAAATTATTGATATAAAAAACAAGATATAAGGGAGATATTACTGAAAGAGGAAGCTGAAAAACAACAAAAATCTTTTTGGTGTGATTATAGACATAGAAAGAGTTAGAATGAAGCTAAAGACATTAATGAATATTTGTTCATATCAAGAAACACACACGCTTTTTGGATTGTATGGTAACTTTGGTTGGAAATTATTGTTTTATAGTTTAGTGTTGCCATCAATACTAAAGAGGGAGATTGTTGGAAATATTTCTATAATGTAGACAATTGTTATTTTTTCATTGATGTCAAACCTTAACTGGTGAGACTATTGTTGTATGTTTGAGTACAATATGTATTGATTGATGAATATTTGAAGAATAGGATAGTAAGAAGACCGAGGAAATGGTTGAGTTATGAGTATACACTAGGGTACTTGATCATTTGACATTTTGGCAAAGTGATATGTTGTTTATCTTTCACTGACAGTTCACTGGAAGGTCGATGCCAAGAAAAGAAAAGTCAATGCTGAGCAAAGTAGAAGGTGATGCTAAGAAAAGAAAAGATGGTGTTGAATGCCAGTGAAATAATGAGGGAGACAGAGAAATCCGAGCAGTAGTATTTTAGTAATTGATGAGATTTGAGATCTCAAGCCGATACAGTTGATTTTATTGGGATATGTGTTGTTAATTAATATTTTTCCACACTCATATAATGCATGGGAAACCTTTATTAGTGCATGGATTCAATATTTAATTAATGATTGTATTGGAGAAGTAAATAAAATGAAATGATTGAAAGATCCATTACATTTGACCTCACCTAAGATCTACGATCTTGATTAAGTGGCAAAAGATCTATCTGACCTAGATGAAGAGGTATAATATAACCTACTAAGGTTATTATCATTGTATCCAAGTGTAAGGAGAAGTTGTATGCAATAATGTTGCATGGTTAATTGATTGATTGGTAAGACCTAGAAAAGAAGGCTGAGCAAAGAAGCAAAGAGAGATTGATTGACAGATTTCCAAGAATATCTAAAGTTTGAGATGAAAATGGAGGCCACTCAGTGAATTAGCATTAGACCTAAAATTATATCTGAATTTTCAAAGTAAGTTGTATGTATCAGATCACACCTTCTGATTACTTTCTAACCATTCTATAAGTTCAAATACCTTAACCAGGTTGGCCTAACAGTCATTGTATAAATCCTTTGAACAAGGTGACATTAAGATTAGAATGTTCTTAGTCCTCTAACAAGGCCTCTCCTGATAGGGTGACTAAATCCTTTAACCAAGTCACATTTGACTGTGTGTTTTGTAACCTTTAATAGGGTTGGCTCCTAATAGGGCTCACTTCAGAAGAGTAAAATTTTGGCAGCATGTTACTAGTGTTTTTTCCCATATTGGGTTTCCACATTAAATCATGGTGTCAAAATGTGTGAATGTTATTGTTGTGTTTTACTATTAGGTTTCTGTAGAGCTTATTTCATTAGTATAGTAAATTGCACACTTTTGTTGTTAATTGCTGTCGAGCAGATCTGAGTTGTTGAAGTGGTACAAAGTTTTATATGAGCACATATGGACCTGAGGATAATTGATTCACCCCGCCCTCTTAGTTATTCCAAATTCATTCTAACACTTGTGGGTATTGTTTCTTTCTTGGTTCTGTTGCTATATCTTTGAAAATTAAAAAATATCAACCTATTTCAGTATGGTCTACTGGAGATGAATACAAAATTTGTACTAATGCCTGCACAGAATCCTTATGGCTTAGAAGAATTCTTGAAGATTTGTGTCTAACTCAACATGAACCTACACCTTTATATTGTGATAATCAAAGTGCAATAGCCTTGGCAAAGAATCTTGTCTACCATGAAAATTCAAAGAACATTTCTCTCCACCACCACTTCATTAGAGAGAAAATTGAAGAAAAGAAAGTATCCCTCATCTATTGCAAGGGTGAAGATCAAGTTGCAAATATTTTGACAAAGCCTCTTTCTAGAGAGAAATTTGAATTTTATTGTAAAATTTTGGGTTTGATACCACTTGATGTAAATCCCCCAAGTAAAGATTAAAGGGGGGTGTTGGAATTTAATCTTTCCTTGGTTGAAACTATGTAATTAAAGGATAAAAAAGGTATCCTTATTTTTATTTTTCCTCTAGTCCAAGTAGGAGGACATGTCACAACTTTTTATTTCCTTTAATAAGGAAATAAATATTCCTCCTTAAGAGGAATCTTACATTTGTCAAACATACAATATGATTTTGGCATTCATATAAGATGGGAGTTACATGCAAACTCCTCCACTCATCTCTATTTAAGAGATGCCTCTCACAAACCTTCTCAAATAATATTCTCTTCTTTCTCACTTCTCCTCACATTCTTATCTTTCTCTCAATATTGTATTGAGCTTATTGCTCTCATTATTTAGGCCTTATACCATATTCATATTTTTCACAAGGGCTATTTTTTTTTTCCCCTTTCAAATCCTTGTGTTCTTGTCTTGGTTCTTGGAGCATTTTGGTGGTCTCTTGGATTTATTCTTATAGAAATTACTCAATATCTCTTGGTGAACTTGGTAAATTCCTTTCATGCACTCACACTTGGATTCTTTCATTTTCTCTACTTATTTTTTATGATTTCTAACACCTATCTTCTCACCAACCAAGCATCTTAGAATATTCTGTAAACTTCTATTAACAAATTGAGTCTATCCATCAGTTTGTGGGTGGGATGTAGAACTAATCTTCCATTCTATGTTAAGATTCCTCCAAAGTGTATACAATCCTGTATTCTAACTATTCAGAATCTTACTATCAATATGACTTTGACAAAAAAAATGACAAAAAAATAAATCTTAGGAGTAATACTACCCAGTTAAGGGATTTTCCTTAGGCCTGTTAGGACCTTTACCCTGTTTAAAGTATCCTTGTTACAGGAATTTAAACACTTATCAAACAGTCACCTTCTTAGAGGATTTATAACAAATATCAGTTAAGATCTACTTGATTAATGGATTTAAGCTATTGCAACTATTGGGGAACAAAAGAAACAATGATCTATGAAAAATTACTGACTTTTCTTGATCAAATCTACTGAAGCACATAATATCTTCTCAATACACTAAAATATTCTCTAGCTTCATCATAAATCACACTTTGCACCACACTTGTCTTTACACATGATCAACATATTCAACCGTCTACTTCATCCATTATATACTAAACATTCAATTCCATCCTCTTAATCAAACGCTAAATTTTTTTTTGAAACATCTCACCTAAATCCAATATGGTATATAACAAAATTAAATGCACAAAATATATTTCAAAGACTGCTTCATCCATTACAATGATTTACATAGGAATTTGTGTAAAGTACTAAAACATGTCTTGACCAAACAAAAGATTCCTCAAAAATCATCTTGACATGCTAGCATCACACAATATGATTCCATATAATCACCTCCAATCTTGAAAATATGTCACCACATCATGACTAACTCAACTAAATTCATCACAACCTAAATACCTATCACTGATCAAGTATTTATCAATTGTCTCTTAAGAACACAACCTTTGTAACATGATAACAACTTTGTCTCTACTCACTGATCATCTATCCTTCACACCGGACACTCAAATTAGTTGTGGTTGAAACATTAGCATCTGAACACTATTGACTACCATATTATATGACCACATCACAAGATATAACTAATATTTGGCAAGACATTCAAATTACCTACCACATTTTATTAACTATTCTAGCAGTTACACTATTATACTTCAGCCGATCACAACATTCACATAAGATCACTACAGCACTAGTGGTCATGCCCTAGACATCCAGAGACACATGTAAGTCTCCCAAAATGATAGCAACCACTGAAACTCATTGCAATACTTCATTCAACATAACTATGCTTGGAAACATACTAATAAGAGAAATTGAATAGTTGACATCAATGACAACATAATATTTGATAATCTTGTCGTCAAATATTCATCATAAAATCTCCAAAAATCACTTACCATCAATGCATCAGATATTCCAACAATCTCCCCCTTTGGCATTGATGGAAACACTCTATACAAAATTGTACCTCACTAATGATGGAAGCACTCTTCCTTAAAAATGTTTTCACTTCTTTCTTTCACCTATTCTACAATTACTCATATTTATTTATACACACACTCTCCAATACCATGCATTATACCTTTAGAATACATTATTCTCCCCCTTTTACAACTATGGAAAAGGCATCAATAACACCTTACATCTATTCTTTTGCATCTGACTAACCATTATACATGACTTCATAGATTTCTACCCTAAGGAGTATCCCCACAACATCAGTCCAAAAACAAATATATTCAATTAATACGCTAGGATGGATGCAACTACATCTTCTTCTAATTCACCTCAGATAGGGGAATGACCCCCATCCTCCCTCTTAGATAGTCAAATGTATCCTTAGGCAATGGTTTTGTGAAAATATTAGCAACCTACACCTTAGTCAGCATATACTCCAACCTCACTTCCTTTTTCTATACATGTTCTATAAGAAAATAATATTTGATAGCTATAGTTTTAGTCTTACAATGAATCATTGGGTTCTTTGAAATAATAATAGAACTTGTATTGTCACAATAAATAAAAACCAATTCAATTACCTTCTCTTTAATTCCTTCCAAAATATTCTTGGTCCATACAACCTGTACATATAATTAATTGCAGTAGCAACATACTTAGCTTCAACTCTTGATTGTGATATATGATTTTTCTTCTTAATCTTCCACGATACATGCTTCTCACCAAGAAATAATGCACCTCCACCTTTCCTTTTTTGAACACCAACGTTACCTACCTAATTATGTAAACACATTGAAAGACAAATCACCTTTATGTCCATACCAGAGACCATAGTCTTTACTTCTCTTAATGTATCTAAATATTCTCATTAATGCAACCAAATAAGGTTCCTTAGGGTTAGAAGAAAACATTTAAACTAATCCAACTACATGTGTATTGTGTTTGGTCTTCTATGTACTACATAATATACCCTATCAATCATGGAATTGTAAAATATCTCATCCACCTCTTTAGATTCATCTTCCTTTGATAATTTTCAACCGGTTACCATACGGTTACCAATCTTTTTGGAGTCTTCCAACTGAAAAGTCTTTAATATTTACCTTACATACATGGATTGACTTATGTACATATCAATTTCATCTATTGAACCTACAATCCAATGAAGAATTTAATCTCACCAATCATAGACATCTTGAATTCTTTCCTCATCTCATATGCAAATAAAATTTTCATCTCTTCATTGCCACCAAAAATGATATCATCTACAAATATGACAAAAAACAACAATATTTCATCTTTATCAATCTTCAAATACATAGTATTATTATCACTAGTCCTGATGAAACCAATCCCAATAATATATGAATGCAACCATTTGTACAATGCTCTAGGTGCTTATTCAACCCATACAAAAATTTATGTAATTTTCACACCATGTTATTACTGTCTGAAATATCAAATCCTTTAGGTTGTTCAATGTATACCTCTTCTTCAAAAATACTATTAAGAAAATATGACTCAACATCCATTTAATATGCTTTGAATCCTTTATAAGAAGCATATGCAAACAATATCCTTGCACCTTCAAGTATGGCCATAGGTGTACATGTTTTACCATAGTCCAGGCCTTCCTCTTCTGCATATCCTTTACACACCAATATTTCCTTTTTACTTACCTCTTTACCTACCTCATTCATCTTGTTTCTTCAAAATACACTTAGTACCAATCACATTCTTCTCCACCTATCTTGGAACTAATGTCCAGGGATTATTCTTCTCAATCTGATATAATTGTTCTTCCATTTCTTTTACCATATCTTCATCTTTCAATGCATCTTTAGGTGTTTTAGGCTCAAATTTAGATGAAAAATAAGTACCTTCTCTTTCCTTCCTCCTTGTTAACACACCAACATTTCTATCACCAAAAATTTTATCAGGAGAGTTATTCAACTTTATATATGGGTATGTGCAGGATCATGGTATGCCAAAAAGTGGCGATCTGAAAAGAAGTCCTTATTGGTAGACTGATTGAAAAAAAAAAAAAAAAAACTTTCAAATGGTATAATATTTTTTTTAAATATCTAAAATATTTCACATTCTATACTTCACGTACCACAAGAAAAAAATAAAACAAATTCAATTTGATAAATTTTAGACTAAGTTAAGGTGGTTAGACACGAGAGCTTTTATATCTTGGAAAAGTTTTAGAAGAAAAATCATAATTAATTATTAACATGGAAATAAATTATTAAAAAATATGTGTCACATCTGTACATGAGTCTACTACTTATATCTAGAATCTTGTAAAAAAATATTATCATTTGATTGGGTTTAAGGTGGTAAGACATACATCTACTTCTTATCTTTTTAATCCTAGTTGATAGACTGGTTGAAAAATAACTATAACTTTCAAATGGTATAACATTTTTGAAATAAAAAAAATTGAGTCACATTCTCTGATTTACCTACTACAATTAAAAAATTAATTTTTTTCAATTTGATGAAGTTTAGACTAAGTTAAGGTGGTTAGACACGAGATTTTGTATATTCTAGAAAAGTTGTAGTAGAAAATCATAATTAATTATTTACTAGGAAAAAAATTACAAACAAGTATGTGTCACATCCAAACATGAGTCCACTTCTTATATATAGAATCTTGTTGAAAAATATAAAAATTTGATTATGTTTAAGGTGGTTAGACATACACCTACTTCTTATCTTTTTCCTGAAATTTCATACTACTGCATTGAAATTTGAAATTTTTACCATATAGAATAATTTTTTTTTAAAAAAGGGCTAGTATCTTAGAAACTACATTCAATTTTATATAGATTCTATTCTTACATATTTTCGATATAAGATTGATAACTTGTTCAAATTTTTATGTGAACTTGCCTAACCCTGATTTTTTGAATTTTCATTGCCACTTAAGGACATGTTTGGCCTACCATGATCCTGCACATACCCATATTTTGGTAATACAAGTTTAGTTCTATGAGTTTCTCCAACTTCATGTATCATTCTTGTTCATTGAATTGTATTTGCATAGGTTCTTCTGTAGTATCCTTCTCCACCATGTTTGATGATATCAAAATTGGGTACTATTGATGCTATTGGCATTCAATTTTTTTTACTGGTGTCAATATATGTTTCTATGGAGAGAAAAATCTGGTTATTACTATTGAATGATGACTAGTAGAAGTGTACAAACACTATACGGATGAATCAAAATGATCAAAGATAATGATATGAAGAATGATCTATGATGAACATATTCATAAGGTTTCTTGGCTTAATATTGTATATTGGTGATGTTACAAATGTTTTAGTGAAGACTGGTTTCTGGACTATGACACTGATGCTTGACAGAGTAGGTCTCTGTGTTTTGGGTATATATTAGAATCGATGATGATTCAGGTTATGCGAGGTTAATGGATGACAGAAGGCATGTTGAGGATTTTTTTTTTTATCACATGTTGTGTGATTGTTGGTGATGTCAGTTGTGGCTTGTATTCTGGAGGAGAGCTACTTGGGGCCGACCTTTGAGATATAGCATGCATTATAGATTGTGAGCATGGATTGTAGACCTTGGAGTATATATAATATATTTTAATTGGTGTTTACTTGTTTTAGGTACCTTGTGTATCTTAGCAAGGGGTTAAATAATTATTTGTATATTGGGAAATCCTATTTGGCCGATCTAATCAATTATTGTAACAGAGTATATATGAGAGATATTTTCTTTTGAAAAGATGTAGTATGTGATAGTGGTATGATGAGAAGGTAATTGAAAGGAAGAGAAGTGTAGAAGCTACAAAGCTTGATTGGCTGCTGGATGTAGAGAAGAGTTTGTGATTATAGTACATTATTTGAATTGACCAAGAAAAGACAAATGCTATCAAACAGTTCACTGGATTGTATCTTTCATATATACACTTCTTCAGATTATTAATCCTTGAGGGTGTATTTAACCTTCTTTGGGAATTTTTCCAGGGCACTGAGCCCACTGTTACTATTAACTCCTAATAGGGTCCATCCTTTAACAGGGACTATGTACTATAATGTTGTAATAAGATCCTAACATGGCTAAATCTTTTAACAAGGATACTATACTCTTATTACATCATTTGTGTGTTATAATTCCCACTGGGGTTTTACCATTAATAGGGTTTCCTTGAGAACAAGGATTGTGTTATTTTATTGTAATTTACTTTGTTATTATTTTCATTGAAGTTTTGGTTTGTAAAGTTTAAAGTTTAGCAATTTGTATCACAACTGATTCATCCCCCACTCTGAGTTGTGCTTGTGGACTGTTATTCCTAACAATTTGTATGAGAGCTACTAGACCTTAGAGAGAAATATTAACAGATTGAGGTGATCCTGAAGATGACTTACTATAGGAAGAAAAGTCCAAAATTTGGTCCTGAAAACTTAGATAGTTGGAAGAACAAGATGATAACACATTTTCTGTGTTTGGGAATCGACTACTGGATAGTCATGAAAAGAAAGGAATAGATAAAGAATGAGAATAAATTGGATAAAGCTACTCAAGATGATAAGAATTGATTTTCATATAATATGGTCACAATGGAATCATTGATCTGCACACTTTCTAAAGGTGAATTTACAGAAGTGGAAAAATTAGATTCTACACATGAAATTTGGACAAGATTGGAAGTAGGCTATGAAGGAGATAAGTTTACAATATAGGAAAAGCTACAAAACTGGAAGACAAAGATTGAATCATTGAAGATAAAATATTATTAGAATATTAGGGCTTATGCACAAAGAATTACTAAATTGGTTACTGGCATCAGAAACTCTAGAGGTACTTACAATGAGGAATAAGTTATTGTGAAGATAGTCAGATCTCTGACACCTGCATACAAAACCAAAGTACATTATATAGAGGATATTATACCTTTGACACCAAACTTCAATAGAGAAATGTTGATTGGAAAGATAAAAACTTGTGAGGCAACAGAACTAGGAGATTCTTTACCTACAAATCAAATTATTCAATAGACAAGAAATGTTATTATTCTATTGAAGGCATTTATGATGATGATGATGTTGATTATGATGAAATTAGATTTATTTCTATTAAGGATGATTAACATATACATGAAGAAAAAGCCTTAGTATCTCATGTTGAAAAGAAATCTAAATGGGTTTTAGATAGTGGTTGTTCACATCATATGATTGGAGATAAAAATAATTTTTTTAGTCTCAAAAGATATGATGGTGGTGTTGCTAGATTTGGTGACAATAATCCTAAGCTTATCATTAGAGTTGAATCTATTTCTCAGGATGGAAAGACTAATACTAACAATGTACTACTTGTTGATGGAATTAAGCATAATCTATTGAGTGTTGGATAGCTAGTGGATAGGGGTTGTCAATTGAAATTCATTAATGGTAAATGTTCTATCAGAAGTAAATAAGGAGACTTGATCACATTTGGTGCTAAATCTATAGGTAATGTAGTTGAATTAAATACATCTGAAGCTTATTTTTTTATTGCAAAGGTTGATGACAGTTAGTTAAGGGATATAATATTTTGTCATGTTAACTTTGACAACATTGTGAAGGCAAGTATGAAATTTTTTGTAAGAGATCTACCTAATATTGTGAAACCTTCTAACACTATGTGTAGAGAGTGTGTTATGGGGAAGTAGACTAGAAGTAGTTTTAAAAGCCAATCTTATTCAACAAAAGGGAGGTTGGATCTAGTACATACAAATCTGTGTGGTCCTACAAGATCAAGAACTTACTGTGGTGAAAGGTACTTTATATTTTTTGTTGATGATTTTTCTAGAATGATGTGGGTTACAAATTTGAGAGAGAAATCTGAGGCATTTGACAAATTCAAGTTATTTAAAGAAAAACTTGAGAATGAATCTGGTTTGAAGATAAAATGTTTGAGATCAAATAGAGGTGATGAGTTTACTTGAGACTTATTTAATATATACTGTGAAGTGCATGGAATATTTAGACAAACATCTACTCCTAGGACTAAACAACAGAATGGTATAGTCAAACAAAGAAATAGAACAATATTAGATGCTACCAAAACTATGCTGCTGGAAGGAAATGTATTGGATATTCATTGGAGAGAAGCTATTGGTACTGCTATGTACACATTGAAAAAAATTTAGATCTGGGAAGGAACAAGTAAGACTCCTCATGAGTTATGGTTGGATCATACTCCTACTATAAAATATTTCAAAATATTTGGAAGTAAATATTGTATCAAAAGAGATGATGAGATAGGAAGTTTGATGCTAGAAGTGATGAAGGTATCTTCCTTGGATATTCTACTAAGAGAAAATCCTATAAATATTTAAATATTAGATTGAGGAATTTGATTGAAAGCGCTAATGTAAGGATAGATGAAAATTTTCATATTTAAAAAAGAATGTATGACTGTGGACAGATTGCAGAAACTAAAGAGGTCACTACTGAACGTCTAGATCCTTTGTGATGTAACAACAAGCCTTGATCTCCTACCCTATCCTCCACTAGGGTCTTAAATTGGCCTCTTCTCTATCCTAATTAGGTTTCTTCACTAACCCCAACCTTCAAGGATCCTTTCCACAAGATCCCACTTCAATTCATCTTGATTACACCAATAAGGAATTCAAACTACTCAACACTTATCCATAGTTCTCTTCTTGTCCATCTTCACAAATTGATCCAAAATGATAAAGAACTCTTCCATATGGAGAGGTAGGATTTTAGATGGTTAATTGGATCCAATCCAATGTCTAAAAACACCCCTTACCATGAAACGCTAATTGAGTGCCAAGAACCTGTTAGGGATTTTTCTTGTATGAATCACACTGCTTGAAATGTCTATGTGAATCCTGTTCCTTTAGTTCTAATTCAGAGACAAGAAAAGCCTAATTGCTAAGGACTGGATAAGGTCCTTCCTCATTTTTGAGTTCCAAAACTACTCAGGCAGGTTTTACCTTTAATGATGGTTGTTAACACAGTATTTGTTGATGTGGACACTGATTTTTCATGTATCTCTATTGAACTAACTTTATAAAATACCTTGTAAATGACCAAGCATAATCATATACAGGATTTAACCATACAAATCACAATCTTAAATATAATAGAAAACCAGTGAGACAAGGATTTCAATCCGTCTTCCTTTTCTTGATAGGAGGGACAACCCAAATGATTCTCTCTTCAAGGAATCAATAACATGGACAGTGTCCTGCTGACAGAGGTCCTTTAAAAGTTCAGCTTATGAGTTCTTAGTAACAGAGTATTTTAAATTTGAGTTGGTATTTGAAAAATTTAGAACACATGTGACAAAGATAGGTATTCAAATAGATTCCTGAACCAGTGCCTATCCTTTGGGCTGCAGAATCAATAATAAGCAAAGAATATACATAAACAAGATACACTGAACTGCCTTACAGCTCAAACAATTAGGATAATCTTCCTTACAAACTATCTTGTTACCTCCAAGCCACTGTATCAAATCCTTAACTAAATAGTATACTTCCTGAAATCATTCACAATATTTAATCCCTTCCTTGAAGGAAACTTGTAAACAATTAGATGGTTACCTTATAACTAGAGTGTTAATGAATACCTTATAAACTTTAACACAGAAAAGCACGCATAC
>MU223335.1:2906807-2926098 GCA_018584345.1 Thuja plicata | reverse complement strand
AAGAAATAGGTCAACATCAAGGAAAACATCAGGCACTAACAACCTACCCAATCCAGATATCCAAGGGTTTGATACAGGGATAGCCTTATCAGAATTCTTGTAAAAGTAGGTAAACAGAGAATAACCTATTGTTCCTGGGGTTACTGCATCTCTGATGTCCTTGAAGTCATCTTTGAAGACACCAGCATCAATCTTCCTATTTTGTGTGGATCCTGGCAGCAGTTGCAGAAATTCGTCAGAGAAACTGGGTTTTCCTTTAGGATCATCTCCACTACCTCCACTAGTAGACGCCATGCTCATAGCAGTACTCATGTTTGCAAGCTTTTCAATCTCTATTTGAACGATATTGAAACAAATCTAAGCACAACTCACTTTATCACTTAGAAATTTCAAACTCCTTAGAACACTGCTACGGCCCTGAATATCACCTTTTGCTCTAAAACAATAACTTTGCTCTGAAATCTAAAAATACAGTGAACATGAATGAATGCACACTCCTCTATTTATAGCCATAAGATTTAGAGTACATGGCTCAAAGTTTAGGAACATCAGTTCTGCAATTAAGTTTACATGTCGTGAAACGTTCAAAAACCTAGCCGTAGTTGAGTGAGGTGACGGGAAATCAAATTTAAATCATGAGAATTTTGGTGCAATAAAAAAAATGGTTAAGACAGCTGACATGGCACTTTGTGATTCACCCTCTATCATACATCTCAGCTACCTTTTGTACACAGTAATCAAAAATTCTTTTATCTGATTGGCCGCTGGGTTGATCTTCTCTGTCACATCCTTCACTTGGCGTCGCTTTATGGATCTTGTTATCAGGCGACCTTGTGACCTCATTAAGTCTCTTTGTCGCGAGCACATTCCTTTTACCATGGTTTACTCTTTAGACCTGGTGACAATCTAACTCTTTTACCTCGGCTGACCCAAGTCTCTTCAGCGATCAGGCGACTATGTGAAAATCTAAGTCGCGCAGAGTTAACCTTAACTCAGTATTTCTCTCCAGACTACGCGACAAGTCGTTTACCTTTTAACACTTCATTGTTAATCTCCAAGTCACTGGATGCTTATTTTTTACTTCAAGATAACATGACAACCTTCAGTCGCTGAGTCGGGTGATCCTGTATCTTTATCTTTTAACTTGAAGCACGTGCCCTTTTCTGCTCACAGAGACCTCGCGACATCCCTTAATCGCTTAGTCAGAAGGACTTTCTCCCTAGGGCACATTTATCATGAGACTTAGCGACCACCGTCAGATCTTGTCATTCCTTCATCGAACGGTTGTCTTTTAATCTCTTTATATTTCCACATACCCTTAAAATATCAAGAGACTTCGCGACTGAAGGTGAAATGACTTTAGTCTCCTTATCGCTTAATCCCTTTCTTCTTTCTGGCGACCCAACGACAACCATTAGCTCTATGACAGATGTCATCTATTCTTTCATCCTCTTTTTGCATTCTGGAAATCTGAGTAACCACCCTGCTCTGGCGACATCCCGACTAAGGGAGATCACTTAACATGAAACCGTTAGTCGCTGAGTCGTGACTGTTATCCACTAATTGTCAACTTATCACGAGACCACGCGACTGAAGAAAAGCCTTAACTATTTGACCAAGTAGATCCAGAGACCATGCAACAAGAAGTAGGTGCAAGGTCGGGAGACATTTCTTTGACTGGCCATTTCTTCTCGCGATCACCTGACTGAAGGTGGGTCCCGTCTCTTTTAAAGCTTCATAACATGATATTAAGCAACAACCCGACTAAAGAGAGATCACCAAGTCTCGAGACATAGATGGAATATTATGTTTCTTATCAAGACTATGTGACATAAAGGGAAAGCTAAGTCGGGAGATCATTTGGAATATTCGCTCTTGGTTATGTGATCAAGCGACCAGACTTAAAACACATGTCTTTAGTGACTGAAAAAGTAACTTGAAAACATAACGACATGGCTAAGGGTTTAAAATGCATCATTTAATACTAGGGTTTAGGATTCTCAGGGTTTTTGACAATTTGGGCAAGGAATAAGCATGAAAACCTGGAAATTTTCAGAGAGGAGAGCAAGGAAACAGGGCAAAATAGAAAAAATAGGAAATACAACCAACAGAACCAAGTCAAATTCACACAAAATATGGCTACAAGCATTACACCTAATTAGGAAGTTTTTCCCAAAAATATTTCAAAAATCCATAACAAGTTGGAAAAAGAGCATTGGTTTCTGATACCCTTTATTAAGACCCTTAATATTTTGTAGGCCTTACTTCCCAAAGGGGTCCGTATAGTGGTTTCTATAACCATGCCTAAAAATTAGGGTTTTCAAGCATTTAGACTGTCTGTACAAAGAATTTGTTTCTTTCCATCCAAAAATCCTCACCAAATATTATCCTTTGATTTGGGGCTCCTAAACACACCAAAATAACTCTCCACACTCTCTTATTTAAGAAATCAATGCTTTCAATCCCTCTAATTAGTTCTACAACTTCCTGTGATCCCTAGCCATGCATCTCTAGCTCACCTAGGGAATCAAATTAAAAGATCTCCCTTGATTTCTAGGGCCCCTCTTTCACCATATAATATGTACATGGAGTTATCTCCCTAATACAAAAGGCCTGTGAAAACTCCACGGTGGGAAGAGGACTTATGACCCCATTTCCAGAAGTTGCTTGGTTCAGACCAGCGATTGGCTTAAAACAAAAATAATTTATAAAACTAACTAAATTAACACAAAATAAAAATGTACCACTGCAAATAATCTCAAACCAGACTACCCTAACATATTCAAGAGTTACAGTACAACATCTAATCATGGAAATGCAAAATGCCTAGAAAAACAAGAACTGCAACTGTTTCCTTGATAATACAGTCCATACAATAACTTACCAAAATCAACCAAACTATTAACAAGGTTTAGGGAGGCCTTATATAGGTTTCCATGGTCCTATCCTGATAGTTTCAGATAGTTAGAACCCTCCAATTCCCTAAAATACATTATTGCAAGAAATGTTGTCAATGTTGTCGATGACAACATTGATAACTTTTGCAACTTGTGTATTTCTTGCATAAAACATGAACAAACACCTCAAGAACTTAGCCAATTTCATAGTTAGGATAATTAAACATAAAATAGGTCTTATAAACCCTTACTTGTCCAATTTTACCCCTGGATGGATCATTTTCACTATTTTCCCAACATTGGCTATATGTTACAAAAGAGCAACTTTGGACATTACTAGAAATAACATCACTAAAGACCTTAATAGACCTCCTCATCTAACTCCAAAAATCCTAGGACCCATCTAGTCCTATTATTTCACCAATGGTTTGGCTAGGACCACTACAAGAAAAAAACAACTTAGAATCCATATGTTACATTGTAGCCCAACCTAGGTACTCCTACACCATACTTCCCCACAAAGGCAAGTTAAGGAACTCATGTGGAAAACATGTCTTCAGAGAAGCCCACATTTTTGAATTCTACTTCTACAATCCATGAGGCTTCTAATTTAGGCCTATTCTTCCATTTGATAGGGTTTTCCATGTACACCTTGTGCCTTGTAGTCTTCTTGACTCTTGAATCTAGAACTCTGTCAGCTTCTAACTGTGGCTTAGGAGGTAATACAAAAACCTCAACATCACCAATGACCCCTGGACTTCTTTGACCATTCCCTTCTATCTTCCCTTTGAATTGGATCAAGTTTTCAACCTTGAACACTAGAGATATGCTCAAATCTGAAGGTAGGTCTATTTTGTATGCATTAGCCCCATATTTGGCTATGATCTTGCAAGGTCCCACCCTCTTCATCTAAATTTTAGTAGGGACACCTTTCTGTAATCTATATTTGTTTAAATGAACCATCACATAGTCACCTACCTCAAACTAAATGTCTCTCCTATTTTCATCAACTTTGGCCTTCAAATTTTGTGTACTATCTTGTATGGTCTTCCTGACTTGGTCTTGCATCTCCTTCATGGTTTGAGTGAATTCCTCAGCATGACCACTCCTATACTCCATGCCTCCAATATCTCTAAGATTACACACACCTCTTGGGTGCATCTCATAAACTATCTCAAATGGGCTTCTCCCTATGGTTATATTCTTTCTACCATTGTATGAATAATCTACTTGGGGAATAACCACATCCCATGTTTGACCATAATCTCTAGTTAGACACCTTAATAGGTTACCCAACACTCTTTTAACCACCTCAGTTTGGCCATCTATTTGACGATGGTAGGCTGAGCCAAAAGATAGATTACTACCGAATCTAGTCCACAATATTCTCCAGAATAGGCTGATAAATTTCACATCCCTATCTGATACAATACCTAGGGGAAAACCATGTATTCTCATAATCTCCTTAAAGAAAAAATAAGCTATGTGGCTAGCATCATGAGTAGTATTGCAGGGAATGAAATGTCCTATTTTTTTAAATCTGTCAACCACAACATAAATGTTTTCATATCCTTCCTTGGTTTTGGGTAGACCTACTATGAATTCCTTACTCACACACTCCATTGGTCTATTAGGGACTGGTAAAGGTTGCTACAAACCTTCATTTCATATCCCTCCTTTGGGTTTCATTCATATGACACACTTCTCAACATACCTAGTAACATCTCTTACCAACTTTGGTCAATGGTAGAACCTTTACACAAGCTCCTAGGTTTTTTTCATACCAAAGTGACCACTCAAACACCTATTATGTTTCACCTATATGAGATTCTCTATCATGGAACCTCTTGGCACACACAACTGATTGTCCTTAAATAATAATCCATTTTACAAAGTAAAATAAAAAAACTTTCTATGGAAATGATTCTTAAAATCAACACATACCTTGTATGCTTCACCAAAGTCATCATCTACCTTGTAGAGATCTCTAAAAATATCAATTCTAATGCTATTCAACTGAACCTCTTGCAATGTGAACAATCTCCTACTTAGTGCATCTGTAACCTTTCTCAATTGCCCTTTTTATGCTTAATTGTAAATGCAAATGCTTGCAAACATTCCATCCATTTCAGATGTCTATTGTCTAGTTTCTCCTAAGTATTGATATAACTAAGGGCTTGGTTGTTAGTAAACACAAAAAATTCTTTGGGAAATAGATAATGCCTCCAGTTTCTAAGTGACTGAACTAAAGCATATAGTTCTAAGTAATAAGAAGAGTATTTCTTCTTAGCTTCATTTAATTTTGCAATAAAGAAAGCTAGTGGCCTACCTTCTTGACTCAATCCACCCCCTACTACCATCCCACTTGCATCACACTCAATAGTAAATAGTTTCTCAAAACTTGGAAAGTGTAGGATAGGTTGTGTGGCTACTTGTTTCTTCAACAT
Organism: Thuja plicata; assembly: GCA_018584345.1. Lineage (NCBI taxonomy): Eukaryota > Viridiplantae > Streptophyta > Pinopsida > Cupressales > Cupressaceae > Thuja > Thuja plicata. The sequence continues at coordinate 2,920,754 of MU223335.1, read as the reverse complement.
CTCAAAGACTTTCCCCTCTTCTAAAGTCCACCTAAACATATCTTTGAACCCACCCTTAATGGTTTCTAATAAAGGTGCACAAATACCATTAAAGTTCCTGATACATTTCCTATAAAATTGGGATAAGCCATGGAAACTTCTTACCTTAGTGGATGTAGTAGGTGGTGTCCAATGTAGGATAGTTGCAACTTTGTCAAGTGATCCATCTTCAAAGACCCTTTGGACACTGCAAAGCCCAAGCATACTAGTTCTTTCTTGAAGAACTCACATTTTTCAAGATTTATAGCCAGATTCTCTTCATATAATCTTTACAACACAGCCTCTACATGCTTGATATGCTCCTCCTTTGTCTTGCTAAATATTAGTATATCATCAAGAGATACAACAACAAACTTCCCTGTGAAGTCCTTGACTACTTCATTCATGAGCCTCATGAATGTTCTCAAACGATTTTTGAGGCCAAATGACATCACAAGCCATTCATATAACCCATCTATTGCCTTGAATGTCATTTTCCATTCATCCTCTTCTTTCACCCTGATTTGGTGATAAACACTTTTCAAATCCAACTTGGAAAAGGACATTTCCCCTCCAAGGAAATCCATGAGATCCTCAATCCTAGATGTCGGGAACCTATACCTTATTTTGATTCTTTTTATATCCCTTGAATCTGTGTAAAGTCTCCATTTTCCTCCCTTCTTGGATGCCAACACAACTAGGACTGCACATGGGCTTATACTCTTCTTGATCAAGCCTTGATCCAAGAGTTCCTATACTTTCCTTACCACTTCAAAATTCTTATCAGGGGTTAGCATATAATTTTCCTTTTTAGGAAAAGATGCACCAGGGACAAATTCTATCTAATGACTTATTACTCTTCTAGGAGGTAAGGTTGCAGGAGTGCCATCACTCACTATGTCTTCATACTTCTCAAGAAATACTTGTATCTCTGATGGCAATGAATCCTTGACTACCTTATCTTCCTCCTTAGGTCTTACCATAATAGCATACCCTTCATTATCATTATCCTTGAGATCCCTCACAAACTCCTTTCGACTACACAACATGATGTTAGGAATCTTGGATTGTGGCTCCTCCTCTTCTAGCAGAGACTGAATCTTGGAATTTCTACCTCATTTTTTGAAAGTGATAGAATTATTCTTTACATCATACACTTTCCCATTGTAAAATTTCCAAGGTATTCCTAACAAAAAAGGATAAGCATCCATTGGTAGGATGTCACACAAGATTTTTTCCTTGTACCATGCTATAGAGAATTCCACCCATGTTTTCTCATTCATAAATACACTTTGGCCTTTGTTGAGCCATGTCACCTTATAGGGATTTACATGTGGTACTTTGTTCAACTTGATTTTATTTATTGCTTCCTCTAAAATGATATTATCCATGGAACCAGAGTCCACTATCACCTTACAAAATTTTCCAAGGATCTTGCATCTTATCCTAAACAAAGCCCTCCTATGCTTGGGTTCATCCTTAATTGGTTGTCTTATCAATACCCTCCTAAACATTAATTTTCCACCCATCTCTGAATCTAGATGCTCAATCATAGGTGCTTTGACACTTTATGTGTCCTCATGAGAATAAGCTACTCTCTTATCATGATTTGAAGTAGTATTCTTGTCACGTCATCTATATTCTAGATGGCCTAATTGACCATAGTTGTAACACTTCATACTTGCAAAGTATGAGTTACTTCTACCTCCCTATCCTCTGCTAGGACCTCCTTGAAATCCCTACCTCTATTATAGCACCCTCTATGACCCCTTTGGTCTCTTTCTCTGCCTCTTTTTTTTTAAAGTTAGAGTCACCTTTCTTCTTGTTCTTTTCCTCCACTGTTAGGGCTAATTGATGACACCTCTGAACTATAGTTTCTGTTCATAAACTGATTTCTTCTTGGGTGTTCCATTTGAATCCACCCAAGTACCTAGCAACCTTGATTGATTCCTCTTCTTATTTCTTAGACCTAAGACACAATATTTGGAATTCCTTTGTATATGAGTCCACATCCAAGTCTTTTTGCTTCAAATTTTGTGTTTTCCTATGGAGTTGAATCTCATAGACCTCTAGAAGATAATTCTCTTTTAGGTTGGTCACCATTGCATTCTAGTTGGCTATGGGTTTCTTACCCAATTTAATCCTCTCATCTTTAAGGTATTTCTGCCATGTTAGGGTTGATCCTCTGAGTCTTGATTTTCCCACCTTTAGCTTATGTGCCTCTGTCACCCCTTCACACTCAAAATGGTTCTCCATTCCTTGAACCCAATCGATCACCGCCTCAATATCCATCTTCCCACTAAATAGTGGTATACCTTCCAATGCCTTTCATCCTAGGTATTTTATGGCTTTTAGAAAGGGGTCTTCATTCAAGAAAGGGTCTGGTTCAGGAACAAAGTCTTCCACAACAATATTTTTACCCCTATCACAGCTTTCAACTTCTTTGTTTCTAGCTGCTACATTACAAAATTCTTATAGCCTTATCTTCATTAGTTCTAAGGCTTCTTCAAGGAGTATGTTCTTCTCCTTTTTCTCATTGACCTCTTTATCTATCTCTACATTAGTAACCATTCTTGACACTCCTACTGATTCACCAGTAGCTACAGACATACACAGACTTCCCAAGTCTTTAACTTGCTCTAATGTCAAACTGATGTAACAACAAGACTTTCTCTCCTACCCTACCCTGCAATAGGGTCTTCAATAGGCCTCTTCTCCATCCTAATTAGGGTTCTTCGCTAACCCTAACCTTCAAGGATCCTTTCCACAATATTCCACTTCAATTCATCTTGAGTGCACCAATAAGGAATTCAAACTACTCAACACCTATCTATAGTGCTCTTCTTGAACATCTTCACAAATTGATCAAAAATGATTAAGAACTCTTTCATATGGAGAGTTAGGCTTTTATATGGTTAATTAGATCCAATAAATTGTCTACAAACACCACTTAACATGGAACCCTAAATGAGTGCCAAAAACCAAGTCAAATTCACCCAAAATAGGGCTACAAGCATTAGGCTTAATTAGGTAGTTTTCTGAAATATCTTGCAAAACTCCTTAATAAGTTGGAAAATAAGCATTGGGTTCTAATATCCTTTATCAAGACCCTAAATATTTTCTAGGTCTTACTTCCCAAATGTGTCCGTACAGTGGTTGCTATAATCAGGCCTAAAAATTAGGGTTTTCAAGCATTCAAACTCTCTATACAAAGAGTTTGTTTCTTTCCATCCAAAAATCCTCACTCAATCTTCTCCTCTGAGTTGGGCCTCCTACACACACCACACTACTTATCCACACTCTCTTATTTAAGTAATCAATGATTTCAATCCCTCGAATTAGCTTTGCAACTTCCTATGATCCCTAGCCATGCATCTTTGGCTGACCTACGACATCACATTAAAAATGGCTCCTTTCCTTTCTAGGGCCCCTCCTTCACTAAAAAATATTTACATGGATTCATCTCCCTAATCCCTAAGGCCCATGCAAACTCTACGGTGGGAAGAGGACTTATAACCCCATTTCTAGAAGTTGCTTGGTTCAGACCAGCGACTGGCTTAAAACAAAAAGAATTTACAAAAATAACTAAATTATCACAAAATACAAATGTACCACCTCAAAAAATCTAAAAACACACTACCCTAACATATTAAAGAGTTACAATACAAGATCTAATCCATGAAAATGCAAAATGCTCAAAAAAACAAGAACTGCAACTGTTTCCTTGATAATACAGTCTCTATAATAACTTATCAAAATCAACCAACTTGTTTAGAAGGTCAAGTAAGGTCTTATATTGGTTTCCATAGTCCTATCCCAATAGTTTTGGATAGTTATAACCCTCCAATTCCCTAAAATATATTATTGCAAGAAATGTTGTCAATAACAACATTGACAACTTTTGCATCTTTTCTTCTTCTTGCATAAAAAATGAAAAAACACTTCAAGAACTTAGCCAATTGCATATTTATGCTAATTAAACATCAAATAGGTCTTGTAAACTCTTACTTTTCCAATTTGACCCCTGGATGGATCATTTTCACTATTGTGCCAACATTGGCAATATGGAACAAAAGAGCAACTTTGGACATTACTGAAAATAACATCACTAAAGACCTAAATAGACCTCCTCATCTAAATCAAAATATCCTAGGACCCACCTAGTCCTATTATTTCACTAGTGGTTTGGATAGGACCATTACAATCCAAAAATAACTTAGAAGCCCTAGGTTACATTTTATCCCTACCTAGGTGGTCCTACACCACTTTGATGGTTGATGATGAGATTTAAGATGAATTAATTGAGCTTTCTGAGACTCCTAAGACTCTGAGGTATGTTATGAAGAACCACCCTAAAGATCAAATCATTGGTAATTCAAGTAAAGGAATGATGACTAGATCTAAATTAAGAGATGAAATATGTTTGATTTTTCAATTTGTTATAAGTTGTGAGATTATTCCTTGCCTATTTTGCACATAAATACTTTAAAGTATATCAGATGGATGTGAAATCTATATTCTTCAAAGGTGATTTAGAAGAATAAGTATACATAGAGAAACATGAATGATTGCCTTTGACAGAAGATGAAGACATGGTTTGTAAATTGAAGAAAGCATTGCATGGACTGAAACAAGTACCGAGAGCATTGTATGCAAGACTAGGTCAAGGTATATACTTTTTCTTGGTTTCAGAAAAGGTAATGTATATGATAATTTATATTTAAGAATTGGTGAACATGGAACCTTAATCATAGAAGTTTTTGTTGATGATGTTATTTTTGGATTAAATGATTAAATGAGTAAAAATTTATCTAAAAAATGGAAAATGAATTTGAAATGTCAATGATTGGTGAGATGAAATTTTTTCTTATGTTGCAAATTAATCATAGTAAGAATGGTATTTTTATATCCCAGACCAAGTATCTTAAGGAAATGTTGAAGAAGTTTATAATAAAAGATTGTAAACCTATAGGGAGACCAATGGTGACTAGTTACAAACTAACTAGTAATGATGAGACTCAAAGTGTTTTTCAGCCAAAGTACATATCGATGATTGGCGGTTTACAATATCTAACACACACCAGACAAGATATTTCAAATGTAGTTGGAATTGTGGCAAGATATCAAGTAGATCCTAAAGAGACACACCTTGTTGTTGTGAAAATAATTTTCAGATACTTGAAGGAACAATATAATATGGATTATGGTATGAAAAATCAGATAACTTTATTTTACAGGCTTACAATGATGCTGATTGGGAAGGTAATGTGGATGATAGAAAGAGTAAAAGTGGTGAATCATTTTTCCTTGGAAAATGTATGGTTTCTTGGTTATGTAAAAAGAAGGACTATATCACTCAGTTTACTGTTGAATCAAAGTATGTTGTTGCTGCTATAAATCAAGTACACAAGTTGTTTGGATGAAACAAATGTTGAAGGACATTGGCATAATTTTTCAAGATAAATTGGTTATCCATTGTCATAACACTAGAAAAGTGAATATGTTGAAGAATCCTATAATGCATTCAAATACTAAACATATTTATATTAAGCCTCATTTCTTTAGGGACAAGGCTACAAGGAAAGAGATTATACTAGAGTATATTAGCACAAAGGAAGAGATAGCTAGTATATTTACAAAACCCTTGCCAAAATTTTCTTTTGAATATCTTAGAAGAATTCTTGGGGTGAGAGTCCCTCATAGTGGTAATTAATTGATGTAGGCATGCATGAGTCTAGTGGCTCTCAAAGCTATATCATTTTCTAGACTTGATCCATGGATATAATCCTGTGAGGGAGTGATCACAGGAACACTTTGGAGCACATTTGGGTGATTTTTCACCTGGCTGTTAGACATGAAGATTTAAAAAAGATACAACTTATAGAATATTATAGAAGATTTATGGCACCCTTAGCTATTTTTTTCAAAGGGGGAGAGATTCTAGGTGAAAATCCCTACGTTTAGGAGATTTGTGTTGAGGATATTGAGAAGATTATATTGAGAGAGAGAGAGTACTTTTGTGTTGATGGATTTTTCCATATGTTGCCACCAATGCCAAAGGGTGAGATTGTTGGATAATATTAGAAATAGGTACTGTTAATGTTGTTAGAATTGATGTTTTGTCACTGATGTCAACATATGTTTTTGTGGAGACAATAGACTGGTTATTACTATTGTATGATGACTAACAGAAGTGTATGGACACTATATGGATGAATCAAAATGATCGTAGATAAGGATATGAAGAAGGATGTGTGATGACATTATTCCTATGAGTGTTTGTCTTAAAATTTCATATTGGTTATGATACAAATGTTTTAGTGAAGACTAGTTTCTAGACTGTGAAAGTGATGCTTGACCAAGAAGGTCTCTGTGTTTTGAGTATATCTTAGAGGCGATGATGATTTAGGTTATGCAAGATTAAGGGATGAAAAAAGGCATGTTGATGAATATTTTTTTTATCGCATGTTGTGTTATTTTTGATGACATCAGTTGTGGCGTGTATTTTGGAGGAGACCTATTTAGGGGTGACTTTAGAGATGTGTGCATTATGGATTGTGATCATGGATTGAGGATCTTGGAGTATATCTGATATATTATAATTTATGTTTACTTCTTTTAGGTATGTTTTGTATCTCAGCAAGGGGTTAAATATTTATTTTTATATTGGAAAAGCCTAATTGGCTGACCTAATCAATTATTGTAATAGGGTATATATGAGAAATCTTTTCTTTTGAAAATATATAGTATGTGATAGTGGTATGATGAGAAGGTAGTTGAAAGGCAGAGAAGTATGGAAGCTATGAAGCTTGATTAGATGCTGGATGTAGAGTAGAGTTTGTGATTATAATACTTCATTGGAACTAACCAACCAAAGACAGTTTCTATCAAATAGCTCAGTGGATTCTATATTTATTCTATACACTTGTTCATATTGTTAATCCTTGAGGGTGGATTTAAGATTGTTTGGGAAGTTTGCCCGGGCAGTGAGCTCACTATTAATCTTGACTCCTAACAAGGTCTATCTTTTAATAGATACTTGATGAACTATAATTGATTAAATGTTTGAATATGATAAGTTGATGATCAACGAGATGCAAAAGTCCATGAAATATATTAATTTAGTTAAAGTATTGTATTATCAATGATATCAACTTGATATAATCTCATTGGTCATACACATATTATCATAGACTTGAAAAAATGAAGAGACAAATTTTATGAACTATCGATAAAACATAAAAAAATTATTGTACACTGAGTGATAGTAAACACCTACTGATAGTGCACACCGACAAATAGAGAACACCGAGTAGTTTACAATGTATACCGAGCATTGTATTAACCCATCATAATTGAAGTTGTTACTGAGGACAACTGGAGTCAATGACTGAGCTAACTGAAGTTGATCACAGATCAGAACTAAAGATAGAGAATGAAAAAAACACTTAGCTGGAAGGAGCTATATTTAGAGTTAACTGGTTGATTACTTTATTTCCATTGATCAGTTGAACGAAAAAAAAGAAGAGATTTAAAGCACATATAACAAGGAGATATTTGTGGAATAAATATGAAGGAGAGCTTTATAGATTAAAGAAAGCATGGCGAGCTTTACAGATCATGAAAGTGATCTAAGATGAAAATAAGAAGATTGAATGGATAAATCATGTCTATGTAAAGAGACAAGTAATTCATTATGAAAGAGAGTAATGATGAATATAATTCTCATGAAGATGGAAGTCTTCATGCAGATATGATCATATAGGCTAAAGAACATAGCCAAATAATTCTGCACACACCGAGCAGAAAGAACAACGAAGGGAGAAAAGTAATTGAAGAGAATATTGATCAGAGAGGTATTATGGACTAACAATAGATCTGAAAATCTACAAGTTAAATTTGTATTCTTAAAAAAATCATTTACTATTTCAGTTTAACCATTGATTCATAAAATATCCTAACTGAGTGGGATTTAACCATCCTTAATGTATTGAGATAATAAAGAGTATCAAAAGGTTCTCTTTTTGACAACATAGTGAATGCTAGGTCAAAAGATAAAATGTTAGTTTTTAATCCTCTAACAAGGTTGCACTTAATAGTGTGTTTATAATCCTTAACAGGGTCACCTCTTCACTGAGCTCACTACAGAAAAGTGAAAATTTTGGGTTACAGGTCGTAAGTGTTTTTTCCCTTAACAGGGTTTCCACATTAAAAATCCATGTCTCAAATGTGTATTTCTTTCATTACATTGATAGTTTACTTTACACATTACTAAAATTGGATTGGTCAGTAAAAACTAAGTTTAATTACTACTATTTGATAAAGGCTAGAAAAAGATAAACAATATATCTTACCGAGTAGTATATATTTGTTTGAATTACATAAGGCATACATCTTGAAGGACTGAAAGATAACTAGAGGATATTATATTTGTGATATAAGTTTGGGTTGGATTATTTGAATTATTTTTAAGGCCACTGATTCACCTCCCCTCCCCCCCACTCAGTTATTCTAACATTTGGTTTTAGAGCATTGGTGCTTCGAAGATAGTTTAAATACTTAAGCTAAAGATCACAAGATGAGAAAAAGGGATGTGCCTAAGTTGAACAAAGACAAATTTGCATTATGGAAAAGTAGGATAAGACTTCATCTATCAGGTATTGGGAATGATGTCATACAATACTTAGATGCTGAATATGCTACACCTACTAGACCTCTAACTATTGATCAATTGAGAGAGAAACATGAACATAATTCTATGATAATATAACTTGCTTCTTCACTATCTAATGTTGAATTTGAAGATGTAAAATCATGCACCACTGAAAATCAAATGTGGGACAAACTCAAGATAGTACATGGAGGAGACATAAATGTGCTGAGAGCTAAAGCTAAAAGCCTAATAGGAAAGTTTGATGACCTAAGAATGAAAGAAGGATACAACATCACTTAGTAGAGTAGCAAAATCAAAGAAGTTGTTAATTCTATCCGAGGAGTAGGAGGAGTGAACCGCCTCACAATAGGTGTGGAATAATCATGCTCAAGGCCTTTCTTAGGAATGGTTTATTCAATCTAAAGACTACTTCTCCTGTTATGAGGTGAATTTAAATTGTTAACCCAAGGATGTATACTTGAAATGGTCAGCACGATATGTGCACTAGGTTCCTTAAGGAGTCATTCTGCTTATGCTGCAGGAAGGTAAAAATGCATAAAGAAACCTATATTAGTGCTGCAAGAAAAGAATACATTTATCTCCTTACTGAAATGAATGCTAGAAATTGAAAAATCTACTTAAACCTATACTTTCAGCCTAGAACATCCATTATAACTATTCTTGTAGATGTTGCAGGAACACTCACAAGGTACAATGTTGCAGGAAGAAAATGTAACTTCTATCTGAAATACTGGAAATGTTGGAAATGCTATAAATGCTGGAAATGAAATCTATTCTATTCTAACCTATTCCACATCCCAAGTGGGCCCCCTTGGTCAGTTTCTGCTAATATATTAACATAGAACGTAAACCAAGAATTACTTCATTATATTTCAAAAACTCATTACATAGAAACAAGACATGGAACTTGAAATAGATTTCTATAAGATACAACAATTTTCTTCCAAAAAATTCTTTCTCTAACTTTCCTATCTCACTTCAAACTATCAGTCCAATCCCTATATATAGAGGATCGAACACTTATTACAAAATATAAAAGAAACTATCTTGTTGAAAACAAGCTGGAGAAGAAGATGGAAATGCAATAGCCTGCGGTGTGGGTAATAAAGCTCGGGTGACTAGTTCAACATAATAAAATGTAGAGGGAATATAGGCACACTACATCCCCACATCCTGGAATAATGGCTCCATTGTAGCAACCATGTTTCCTAGGGATATAATGATCACTCCATCGTAGCTGGTCCTCAATAGTCTTCCTTGAATGTTGTTGACCACACTCCAGCCGCTTTCTCTCCTGTCAAGTTAGTTATGATGCGGAAATATTCATGCAACAAGATTAATCAAATTAATATCCAGCTATTAGAACATATATTCTGATGATTTTATGAAATACTGCACTATATGTATAATATTAGCAAAATATGTCACAAACATCTACCCATAGTTTATTAGTTCTATCTGGACTTTATCACAAGTTTTGACTGGCTAGGCTCTCAAATGTTTTGTCAAAACTAGAACAGAGTATTTAAAATTATACAAAATAAAGGAAATAATTTGGCCTTATCATCTGCCCCTTGGTTAATCAAATGCTTTTCCTCAAGCATTGCACCTTCTGGCAATTGACCTAAAGTCACTAACTTCAGTTCTTCCTCGCCTCTAGCTTTTGAAGGAGTAGTAGAATCCTCTTGTCCTTTCCCAAACTTCCCTTTTGTGATCTTCCTATAGCCTATCAAGTTTGGTAGTGTTGATGTCATACAAGGGCCAAAGGAGCATGGGCGATTGCATTGTGAGCGGACACCAGAGCTCCTACTTGATTTTCCTACTTAGCCCTATGTATTTTGGTGCTCAGTTTATAGATGCTTCAAGGTTAATGGGGCTGTGTGGTTTTGATCTTTTGAATACCTCTTATAATCTGCCCCATCTACTTCCAAAACTGGTTAAGGCTCTTTGGAAGACAAAATAAGACATGATGTCATATTATGCATACACATCTATTCTGAGTTTAAAATTTTTATCTCTGATTTCCTTTTTAATATTCCCATATGTCAGTCTGAACCAATCCCTCAGGAATACTCCTAGTTGACTACTTTCTACCCTTAATGATAGGGGTTCTATTTTCTCAAGTTCTCTGTAATTCTCCAATTGTCTATCATAGTTAGCCTCGTTGTGCATCCACGACATTAGGGCCCTGAGGTGTATATCCCCTAAGTAAGGAAGGGGATTCCATTCATTCTCTGTAGGGATGATGAAATTATGCACATACAACTCACAGAGTAGGTTTCATTGCCAAGATGGAAGTGTCTGGTATAAACCATAGAATTCCTGGGTTGATTTGAACTCTGTTTTTACATCTTTGAGGGTCATCATCAACTAAAATAGGAGGAATTATTCTTTTAGACAGATGGTATAAAACCTAGGTGGAGGTCTACAGGCAATTATCTTGTCAGTCAGCTTAAGGGCATGTTCCATTCTCTATTTCTATCTTGCCAACTGATCTTTCAATTCTATAATTTCCTCTCATTGCTCTGCTATTACTTTTTGCAATTTCTTTTTCTCTTCTCCATATAGAGTGGTTGTCAGCACATGCTTATTATATAACTGGAAGAGAAGCATTTATAGAGTAATTGGACCACTGTTTTCATCTTGGTTATTCTTCTTCCTTTGTTCTCCCCATAACTGCTCTAATAATTTTATTAACCAAGTTCGCTTATAGGAAACTAAAGCATTTCTTGTGCAAGCCAGCTGGTGAGTTATAGGGGTTTCTTCCTCACGAGTTGGAACATCCTGATGACTAACTCTTGGGTCATTTTGACATACATTTGGCTCATCTTCACACTCCTCAGCCAGATTTTAAGGAATGTTTGGGATCTCAGACTAGGTAGGAGAATCATCCGGAACAATATGGATAGGATTTTCCTCTTTAAATTGTTTGGGGGAAGCGGTCTAAATTTTGGTGGGTGCTTTAGGAGTCTTCCCTCTCATCCTAGAACTTATTCTTACAGGGATTTCCTCAACTTCTATGGCCTTTTTCTTACTAACCCTTTTGTTTTCTCTGTTGCAGGAGTAGTGGCTATAGGAATAGTGGCTGCAGGAACTGACTTCATTTTCTTCTTTCTTGAGACTTGAGGGTTTTGTGGTTCAGCTGCAGGAGTCAAATTTTCTCCTACTAACTTCTGTTTTCCTTTTTTTCAGGTGGAAGTAGGTATATTGCTCATGTGAGTGGTTAAAGGCACATTTTCTTGTAAATTTTTAGTTTCTGCCCCTTGGGTACTTTTCTCGGCAACTGGATCAGGGGAAACTGCATTATGTTGGCTAATTTGCACATTAGGGGAAATTCAAGGCTATAGGGTTTTATGATGGATGAACTCTACCCATGCCATAGGGGAGGCTTCCCTAAGAGATATTTCTATGAGTAATTTAATCAAAGGCATGGTGAGTAATAGAGTTGTCTTTCCCTTTCTAGGTTTCTTTGGCACTAATGCACAACATATTAAATAGAAAATTGGGTACATTCATTGGGATATTATGTCGTATTTAACTAAGCAGCTTAAAATGATGTGCATGCAAATTAGAGAATCATCCCTCACAGTTGAAATACCTAATAATGTGCATGGCTAACTCCTAATATGGTGGAGGAATGGACATCCTTTTGCATCCCTGTTTAGTGATCTGCAATGGAGGGTCTCCTGGTAGGGTGAATTGAGCCCTGGCTGACCTGGCATCATGCGCATTGGGGTAGTGTTCCCCTACTACAAACAAATTGGTCACTTCCATTATTTTATCCTCTGTTGCAACAATTGTCAACCCCCATACTTTTTCTTGGCCCTCATCAAATGTATTTGTAAATTCTATTATTGCTTCATCATTGAACTCCATCAATTTTAAGAAATATCCCAGCCATCCGTAGGCATTAAATCTTCTTACGGCCTCAACATCAGATAGTAAAATACTATGAACCACTGGTTCATGCCGCTTAAATTGGCCCCCCATTTGCCGTTACCAATTTCAACCTCTTCTCTATTCTTGATAATTACCTTCTTCTCTTTTGAATTTCAGACCACCTCTTGTAAAACCACAGACCCTCTTTCACATTCATCTAGTATTCTTGATATGAACAATAATAATGTACTTTAACAGAATGAATCATAGATATTCATGCGAGAGCAAGAGTTATGTCATGGTTTTAATACTGGGTCACATCTAGTATGATAGTTAGGGGTTTATTCGGAATAAAGGTATGACATTTGACACTTGTGTGATGTGGCAGCTAGATTTTAATTAAGACAATGCCAAAGTACAGATTTGTAGATCTTAATGAGTAAATAGAAATGACATTTTAAAAATTGGCACACTTCCCTACCCCCTACAAAATATTGACAAGTTTCCTCACTTGTCCGACTTGGCAGAAGGTACGAAACTGGATTAAGGCAGAAAAAATACATTTATTGCAGTATTCAATATAGCCAGTGAAATATATGCACTAAAAATGGAAATAAATTTGAAAAGCTCGTACCTATTAATTGATCATCGCATGTGGCAGGAAAGATTAGCGAGAGTGGAATGACAGTGTCGGTAGTCGGCATGCATCAGCACACGATCTTTTTATTAAAAGCATAGAAATATGATGACATGGAAGGTGGGTGGATGTAAGATTAAGAAATGAAGTGGGTTGAAAAACAAGAATGTAGAAAGTGAATGGAGAATTTGAACTTTATGTAAACATAAAGTTTTTATTATGGTCATGCTTTGAAGGAATTCTTATTGAAGGGCTGCAGGAAGAAGGTTGACACCCTCTACGGCAGGAAGTGTTACCTGTTGATCCTTTAAAACTGGCTGGTTGAATTGCTGCAAGAAGCCTTCTTTCATCTATGGCTGGTGATATAATTTTAGCCTATGTCCATTGACTAGTAGCTTGACTAACCAAGTTACTGAGAGGGGAGGGGTGAATCAGTAACTCTGAAACTTTTAAAACATTTCTGCACATGTATATACTTTGACCATTCATTCATCTAATCTACTGCAAGCATGAAAATATAACACATAACACAAAGATTTGGTGACCCAGAAACCTTCCAAATAGAAAGTAAAATTGGGGTGGGGATGGTACCCACAAAAATTTGGTACTGCTGTATAAAGTTGGCCGGTTAAGGCTTACATTGATCACTTCTGATGATCTGCCCTGTTAAAAGAAATTAGGACTGCTAGGTCCACCTTGTTAGAGGATTTACAAACATACAATGAAGTATGCACTCGGT
>MU223335.1:2866149-2900016 GCA_018584345.1 Thuja plicata | reverse complement strand
AGAAGCTCGGTTCCTCAAGCTGGCTCGGTGATCTTCTAATACTCGGCATCCACTACAATACTCGGCATCATCATGCTCTCGGTAAGAGTAGAAGCTCGGTCCATATTAGTCCCGAAGTGTAGCTTGGAACATGGTAGCTGTGGTGACTCAGTAACCGCTGGTGACTCGGTGATAACTGATTTCTCTGTTGTCTTCAACTGATGACTCGGTAGATGGTGAAGCTCGGTGACTACCGTCTGCTTGGTACATGTTTCTTTTCTTGGTAACCGCTGAATTGTTCATATGCTCGGTGACCACTGTTCTACTCGGTATGAACTGTTTAACCGTTGAATGCTCGGTATAGGCTGTGGACTGAGTGATGAGCTCGGTAAGCATTCAGAATCGAATAAGTGTTTTCACAAAGTGTTTTCACTGATGACAAATATATCATAATTCCAATAGTTGACACCCTCTACGGCAGGAAGTGTTACCTGTTGATCCTTTAAAACTGGCTGGTTGAATTGTTGCAAGAAGCCTTCTTTCATCTATGGCTGGTGATATAATTTTAGCCTATGTCCATTGACTAGTAGCTTGAAGTGTATAGGGTCAATTGTGGTCAACTTGACTGCTCCATTTGTAAATACATGGCTTATGTCATATGGACCCAGCCATCATTTCTGTAGCTTGCCTAGTATCTCTTTGAATTTGGAATCATATAACAATGCCCAATCTCCAACTTTGAACTTCTTACTCTTAATATGGGTATCATGCCACTATTTTCTTTGATTTTGGACAATTTTTGTGCGTTGCAGGGAAAACTTGTGCATTTCATCCAAAGAATTGAGATGCAACAAGCGCTCTCTTTGTGTTGTAGGAAGATCAATATTTAACTCCAGTGTTGTTCTTAATGTTTTGTGTTCAAATTCAATCAGTATTATTTTTGTTTTACCATATCATAGTTCGAATGGAGTGAACCCTGTGGTGGTCTTCCATGTTGTTCTATATGCCCAGACAACTTCTGATAGTCTGCTACTCCAATCTCAGCGATGCAAATGAACTATCTTTGTTAAGATTGCTTCTATTTCCCAATTTGTTACTTCTGCTTGTCCATTGGCATGGGAGTGATAGGGGCTTGATTTTCGATGTCTAATATTATATTCCTTCATGAGATTTTTTATCAGATTAGAAGTGAATTATGTACCTTGATCAGTAACAAGTTCTCTTGGCATGCCATATCTAGTAAAAATTTGTTCATACAGAAATTCAGAAACTTTATGATCTCTGGCATGTTTCATTTCTCTAACTTTGACCCATTTGGTCAGGTAATCTATGCACACCAGAATGTATGGCTTCCCATTGGATGGAGGGTCTATTTGACCAATAAATTCTACACCCCATTTATCAAATGGTGTTACCACCACTTGTGGGTTTAAGGGCATTTCATCTGATCTTGTTGGTTGGCCCATTCTTTGACATTTGTCACACTTCCTTGTGTAACTAGCTGCATCTTTGTGAAGTGCAGGCCAGTAGTAGCCAGTTGTTAAAATATTTTATGTTGGTCTTTTGGTTGCAAAGTGCCCTCCACATGGTTCATTATGACATGCATGAAGAATGTCATATGTCTCATCTTCTCTCACACATCTCCTCATGACTTGGTCAGGTCTAGTGTAAAATAATGTGCTATCAATCCAAGAGAAATCGAATCTTTTATCTACAAGCAACTTATTTTCCTTATAAGAGAAATGTGTTGGCATTTTATTAGCTGCTAGGTAATTAGTTATATCTACATACCATGGATTCTAGATAGCAATATGAAATAAATGTTCATCTAGAAATGCATCATCTATCAAAGTTGTATCTTCTTCAGCATGATGAATTCAGTATAGATTATCAGCTTCCACGTTTGCTTTCCCTGGCTTGTAAATGATTGTTATATCAAATTCCTATAAAAGAAGAAGCCATCTTGCTAACCTACCTATGATGGTAGGTTTGTTCATGAGATACTTAATTGCTGCATAGTCAGTATGAACAAAGATAGGATAACTAGTCATATAATGGCAGAATTTGTTCAGAGCATAAACTACTACTATTCGTTCTTTCTCAGTCACTGTATAGTTTAACCCTGGTCCATGTAGACTCTTACTGATATAATAGATTTTATTTTCAAGGTTTTTAGACTTTTTTCCTAAGACAACACCTACGACATAGTCTAAAGCATCTGTATGTATGTGAAATGGAAAAGTCCAATCAGGACCCCTAAGTACTAGTGCAGTTGTTAAAAGTTACTTGAGCTACAAGAAGGATTGATCACATTCTTTTGTCCAAGAAAATTCAGCTTCTTTGGTAAGTAAGTTGTACAGAGGACTAGCTATTTGACTAAAGTTCTAGATAATCCTCCTATAATAGCTAGCATGACCTAGGAAAGATCTAACATCTTTTTTCTTAGTAGGAATAGGGAGTGTGAGAATTACTTCTATCTTCGTAGGGTCTACCTGAATTCCAGCTTCAAAGATAAAATGTCCCAACACCGCTCTTTCCTACACCATTAGAAAGCACTTTTCACTATTGAGAGATAGGTTATGTTCCTCGCATCTGATTAGTACTTTCTCCAAGTTCTTTAGAGCTTCCTCAAATGTGACACTGAATGTAGTGAAGTCGTCCATGTACATTTCCATATAATCATGGGATATATCAGCAAAGATGTTGATCAAAGCTCTCTGAAAGGTAGCAGGTGCATTGCATAATCCAAATGGTAATATTGAATAGGCATATGTGCCCCAAGGGCATGTGAACGTGGTCTTTTCTTGATCTTTAGGGATAATGCTTATCTGATTATAACCACTGTATCCATCCAGAAAGAAAAAATATTTCTTTCCTGCCAAATTATCCAAGACCTGATCAATAAAAGGTAAAGGAAAGTGGTCCTTCTTTGTAGCATTATTTAATTCCTTATAATCCACACATATCTGCCACTTACCTCTTTTTTTAGGTATAATTACCAATGGTGATACCCACTTGCTATCAGAGATTGGATAGATGAATCAAACATCCAACAACTTTTGCAACTTAGTTTTAACTATTTCTCTTAGTGCTGGATTTATTCTCCTCTATGGTTGACGAAGTGGAAAGCTTCCATCACTAATGTAGATTCTGTGGGTGCAGAGTTTTGGGTTTAGTCCCTCCATATCTCCATAATCCCATGTAAAGGATATTTCATGCTGATTGAGAAGCTTGGTTAACAATGCCAACTGTGATTGGGAGAGCTTGTTATTTACATGTAGGTTACGATCAGAGGACAGTTCCACTATTGTTGTTAGCTTTTCCATTAACACTTTGGGCACTCAACTTCTTTCTATTTCACTTGTCAGTAATTGATCAATCATTTCAGGGTTTGCTGGAGACATACAGTCCTCATAGGTACATAGCTGTAAAATAGAACTTTCTAAAATATCTCTAGCCACAATACATTCATTGGTAAGAATTCTTTGTATCACATCATCTTCCTCGTGCATCTTTAGAAAAGATTTCCTATGCAACATCATGAGCTGGGCTACTGAATTCAGCTCTTCCTCCTCATCTCCTAAGTCTGGCCAAATAGGTTCTCCCAAGTCTAGCTGGGGTTGGGCAGGAGGATATAAGGCTAGCTTCCTTATGGCTTGACCATTTGAAATTGTCATACTGCCTAATCTACAATTAATTTTGGCATTAGTGGTGGCTAACCAAGCTCTTCCCAAGATTACAGGATAGCCAGCAAAGTTTACTTTAGGTGATAGGATAAGAAAATCAGTAGGATACTCCTATGAATCTAAGGTTACTATCACATCTTCTATGAGACCCTCTGGAGTAATAGTTGAACTATCAACAAGTTGTAACACTATGGCTATTTTTCTTAATCCTTCTATGCTTAGCCTATGCATTGTATCTTTAGTCATCACATTTATTGTTCCTCCCAAATCAACTAGAGCATTTTTCACAGTCTGTCCATTTATTATCAGGTCAACTACTGGACTGCCAGGATCTGAATACTTTGGTATTACCACCTTCCCTAACATGATATCTGCTAATTTCCCTACAACATGTACTATTTGAGGGTCTTTCTTCTCCCATATTGGCTTTTTAAGGCATGCTTCCTTAATAGCATTTATATAAAGAGGTATATCTTTGATAGCTTGGAATAGAGGAATTTGAATGTTCATATTTTTCAGCTGATCAATAATATCAAATGTTTCTTCCTCTTGGGGTATAGGTTTTTCTTTGTTTAGCCTATGTGGAAAGGGTAGATTTGAAGTGTGGACAGTAGTTCTACTGGGGATATTAGTCGGCTGGCTGGTATTTGGCAGTGTGGCTTCTAGAAGTAGTGTTGTAGGAGTATCTGCAACTTCCGTGATAATAGGATATTCAGGTTTAGGCAGTGTTGTACCAGACCTCAAATGGATATTAGCTATCTCTAATGAATAATTAGGGCACTACTGAGTGTCAGTAGTATACGTTTGTTGTTGCTGCTATTTTTTGTTTGGATTTGGCTGTGGTTGAGCAGGAAATTGGGTTGGCTTTGGATTAGCATTAATTGCTGTAAGAGGTGGCATTATTGCAGGTGGTTGTACTAGAGGTGGTAATTGTGGATAGGCAGAATTTTGGTTAGGCCACTATGGAGGCCCCTTCCATTGATTAGTTTGCTGCCAATTTCCTTGCGGTGGTTTCCATTGATTCTACTGATTAGGCCACTGGTTATTTTGTTGATTTTGCCATTGGTTATTTTGTTGATTTGGCCATTGATTATTTTGTGGGTTTTTCCATTAGTTATTTTTCTGGTTAGGCCATTGGTTATTCTTCTAGTTTGGCCACTAGTTATTTTGCTAGTTTGGCCACTGAGGTTGAGAGTACTGAGAAGTGTTCTAATAATTTTGGTTTTGCCACTAATTATTGTTAAAATTTGAAAATTGTAGAGGATCTTGTGGCATACCTTATCGTGAAGCCCATGGTTGATGTTGAGCAATGAAGAACACTTGGTCATTGTCTCTTTCTATCTTCATGTAGTCAGTTGGAAAATGTTGATTTTGCAGGTTTGCTA
Source organism: Thuja plicata (assembly GCA_018584345.1). Taxonomy (NCBI): domain Eukaryota; kingdom Viridiplantae; phylum Streptophyta; class Pinopsida; order Cupressales; family Cupressaceae; genus Thuja; species Thuja plicata. The sequence continues at coordinate 2,894,966 of MU223335.1, read as the reverse complement.
CCAGCTTACATCCACATTCTTTCTTCTATTTGTGGTAGTGTAGACAGTACTCAGCCAATTTTGATTCAACTTCTGCATGCTTCTTCTTGGCAGTCATTGTGTCAAGATGTGTAGCTACATCATTTATAATATATTTCTTGAAATCTGTGAGTAGATTAGATGTCTCCAGCTTTGAAATGCCTGAACCAATACCTTTTGTGACTATGGGACGGTATCCTCTACCTTTCTTCACACTTGACCTTGAGTAGTTGAGACAGATTTTCTTGAGATCATCCCAAGAGAATTGGGATATATCTCCACTAGTCATCAACTCTAATGCTTCCAAACAGTTGTCGTTTACCCATCAAGAAAACTAGATTTTGTGAATCCTCTACCAGTACATGCTGGGGATTCTTCTACATTGTGTACACGAAACATGAAACATAATCTTCCAATGTTTCATCTTCCTTTTGAGACATCCTAAAGATATCATCTCCTTTTGGGTCACTGCCTTTGCAATAATCTTTATATTTTTGTAGAAACAATGTCTGCATCACATCCTAGGTATCTGTTGCATTGGCTCCTAAGCCCATGAACCATCGTAAGGTTGACTCTTTCAACATTGCAAAAAACAACTTGATCTTATGGGCATCAGTATTATAGTCAAAGCTTCGACAGAGTATGTCAAAGTCAAACAAGAAAGTGTCAGGATCCTCTGTTATAAGACCATAAAACTTTGGAAGAGCAGTTATGGGTATATTTTTGAGATTAGCATTGTTTATAAGGCTTGGGAGAGGAAATGGGAAAGTAGGGTGTGCCATTATTAGAGGTATTTGATTATGGGGTTGCTGCTGGAAAGGAGGATTAGCTATTGGGTTGTTAACAATAGGTGGATTTGGACCAGAATTATCTAGAAAGCTGGCCAAGATTTCTACAAAAGGTCGGAACCCGCTTATATCAAGTGGTTCTTCTCTGGAGGAAGATGCTGCAAGAAAGTCAGGGCTTACGTCTTCAAAGGGTAACTCAACTTCTTCAACTTCCTCATTCAAATTAATAGACTCTACTGGGAGAAATATGTCATATTAATCTCGTCACCTTTCTCTACAATGCATGCAATTGAATTTGTCACACTTGTGAAGCAATTTTTAGGGATACAAATCTAAAAACTAATCTAGGAATGAAAAATGACTCAAAAATGTTACTAGCTTGACACCATCCCCGACAGCGGCACCAAAAATGAACTGCCTCACAATAGGTGTGGAATAATCATTTTCAAGGCCTTTCTTAGGAATGGTTTATTCAATATAAGGACTACTTCTCCCATTATGAGGTGCATTTAACTTGTCAACACAGGGATGTATACTTGAAATGGTCGGCACAATATGTGCACTAGGTTCCTTAAGGAGTAATTCTGCTTCTGCTGTAGGAAGGTAAAAATGCATAAAGAAACCTACACTAGTGCTATAGGAAAAGAATACATTTATCTCCTTACTGAAATGAATGCTAGAAATTGCAAACTCTACTTAAACCTATACTTTCAGCCTAGAACATCCATTATAACTATTCTTGCAGATGCTGCAGGAACACTCACAAGGTACGATGCTGCAGGAAGAAATTGTAACTTCTATCTGAAATACTGGAAATGATTGAAATGCTAGAAATGTTGGAAATGAAATATATTCTATTCTAACCTATTCCACCTCCCAAGTGGGCCCCCTTGGTCAGTTTCTGCTAATCTATTAACACAGAATGTAAACCAAGAATTACTTCATTGTATTTCAAAAACTCATTACATAGAAATAAGACATGGAACTTGAAATAAATTGTTGTAAGATACAACAGTTTTCTTCCAAAAACTTCTTTCTCTAACTTTCCTATCTCACTTCAAACTATCAGTCCAATCCCTATATATAGAGGATTGAACACTTATTACAAAACACAAAAGAAACTATCTTCCTAAAAATATGTCGGAGAAGAAGATGGAAATGCAACAACCCATGGTTTGGGTAATAAAGCTTGGGTGACCAGTTCAACCTAATAAAGTGCAGAGGGAATATAGGCACACTACATCTCTGCATCCTGGAATAATGGCTCCATTGTAGCAGCTGTGTTTCATGGTGCTATAATGATCACTCCGCTAGAGCTGGTCCTTAATAGTCTTCCTTCAATGCTGTCGACCACTCTCCAACTTAGATCTAGGGTTGGTTTTCAATGCTTCTGATGGTTTTATGAAATAATGCACTATATGTATAATATTAGCAAAATATGTCACAAATATCTACCCATGGTTTATCAGTAGTATCTGGACTTTATCACAAGTTTTGACTGGCTAGGCTCTCAAATGTTTTGTCAAAAAATAGAACAGTTTATTTAGAATTATACAAAATAAAGGAAATAATTTGGCCTTATCAAGGAGTACTTGAGGAAGAAATAGTGGTGAGTAAAATTCTGAGAATTAAATATCCAGATATTAGAACATATATTCTGATGGTTTTATGAAATACTGCACTATATGTATAATATTAGAAAAATATGTCACAAACATCTACCCATGGTTTATCAGTTGTATCTGGACTTTATCACAAGTTTTGACTAGCTAGGCTCTCAAATGTTTTGTCAAAAACTAGAACAGAGTATTTAGAATTATACAAAATAAAGGCAATAATTTGGCCTTATCAAGGAGTACTTGAGGAAGAAATAGTGGTGAGTAACATTTTGAGAACCTTGATTCTTGTTTATGCTATTAGAGTATTTGCAATTCAATAAATGAGAACTGTAGGAAATAACAATGTTACTCTTGATATTTTGATGGTATACTTATTTCATTTGAGATGAACAACTATGACAATGATGTCTTACCAACTATTGAGTATGCATTGAAATCTTCTCTGAAAATAAGCAAATCTAGTAACCAACACACTATGATAAATAATAGTAAAAGTGATAGTGATGAACAAGAACTTGATGAAATTGAAACACTAATAGCTAGAAGATACATAGAGGCAAAGGTAGATACAAAGGTAAATTACCATTGGTCTCTTTTAATTGAAAATAAATTAGACATTTTGCTGCTAGATGCCCTAACAAGAGAAAGGATGACATTAAGAATAATAGATCATATGAAAGGAATTTTGATAGAAGTGATGATGGAGACTACAGAAGCAAATGAAACTCTGATAGAAGAGATAACTAAGAATACAAGGACAAAGGCAAGAAGGCTTGTTACCTAGTTGAAAACAATGCTGAAAATAATGACACCAAATTTAATGAATATTTTGAGGTAGTATTTGTTGCTATGAAGGATGATTCAAATGAAGAAGAAAGGTATGTTGAAACTGTGCTCATATATGAAGTTAGCAAAAATGATGTATGGATTATTGATAGTGGTTGTATTCACAACACGACTTGAGATAAAGAAAATTTTGAAACATTTGAAAATTATAATGGTGGATCAGTTAGGATGGGTAATGACTCACCTTGCCCAGTTGAAGGAAAATGAACCATCATGTTGAATAATCTGATCAAATGTGAAAATGCATATTGGGTGAAAGGACTTAACTATAATGTATTGACTGTTTCACAACTGAATAACATAGGACACTGAGTTGCATTTGAGAACAAAAAGGAAAAGATCTATAATGGAACAGGAAAGTTGATCGGTACTGGTGAACAAACAAAAGGTAACTTATTCTATCTTGATGATATTAAGACCACTTGTTTATTGGATAGAAATGAAGATGTTTGGTTGTGGCATAAAGGTTATGTCATGTGAATTTTGAAAACATGGTTAGGATAAGAAAGTAAAAAAAAGTAAGAGGCTTACCGAGTATATCAAAGCTCGACCATGTCATGTGCAAGAATTGTCAAAAAGCAAAAATGACGAAGTCTAGTTTCAAGAGAAAAAAAATACACATCCAATGCTATTCTAGATTTAGTCTATACTGACTTATTTGGACCAATGAGAAAAAAGAGCTATTATGTTGATATATACTTTATTCTATTTGTTGATGACTATTCTAGGATGATGACTTTCATGTTCGTAAAAGAGAAATCTTAAGTATTTAATATGTGAAAATGGTATAAAGATAAATTTGAAAAATAAAGTGGAAAAGAACTGAAATGTTTAAGATCAGATAGAGGAGGAGAATTTATTTATGATGAAGTCACTAACTTTTGTAATGAGCATGGGATTACAAGACAGGTTTATGCACCAAGAACACCATAACAAAATAAGATTATGGAAAGGAGGAATATATTAATTGTTGATTATTCTAAAACACTAATGATTGAAAAAGGCATCACAAAAACATTCTGGAGAGAAGCTATAAATAGTGTTGTCTATACATTGAACTGAGCTCAATTGAAGAAAGACACCAATAAGACACCTTACGAGCTATGGTATGGATACACACCAAATGTGAGTTACTTTAGAATATTTGGAAGTCAATGTTATATATTGAAAGATGATAGAAATGGGAAGCTTGACTCTAAAAGTGATGAAGGAATATTTCTAGGATATTCTACCAAAAGCAAAGCTTATAAGTTTTTGAACAAATCTTCTGATTAAATCATTTAAAGTGCAAATGTTAAAGTGGATGAATTTGCTAAGAAAAATGATGAGAAAAGAAGAAAGGACAAAAATATTACAATAGATTTGTCTACATTGAAGAACCTGACACTCTGCCCGAGCAACAGTGTGATGCTAATGAGGCACAAAACAATGCAACCAAGCAACATGCTGCACACAGAAAGAATTAGGAAAATGCTCACAATGATGAACTGAGGGATGAAGATAAAAATGAAGGTCGAAATGATAATCAGAATGAGGAACAAAGATCTAAACCTATACTTGCTAAATATGTCAGAAGACGCCATCCACATGACTAGATCATTGGAGACAAAAGAGATGGAATGAGAATAAGAAGTAAGTCACTTAAGACTAGATGTTTGGTTTGTGATTTTGAGCCTAAATATGTTGATACTAAACTTGAGAATCAAGAATGGATTAGTGCAATAAATGAAGAGATTGAATAGATTGAGAAGAATAAAACATGGATATTAGTACCTAGTATGAGTGACAAAAATGTCATTGGTACCAAATGGATATTCAGAAACAAATTGAATGAGAATGGAGAAGTCACAAGGAAAAACACAACACTGGTATGAAAAAGGGTATGCACAAGAAGAAGTTATTGACTATGGAGAAACCTTTACACCCATTTCTATACTAGAAGGAGTAAGAATTCTAATTGCTTAATTTTCTTTCAAAGGATTAAAAGTATACCAAATGGATGTTAAATCTACATTTATTAATGGAATACAAGAAGAGGAGGTATACATTGAACAAGACGAAGGGTTTGTTGATTCTAACAAGAGGAACATGGTTTGTAGACTACACAAATCCTTGTATGGATTAAAAAAAAAACCAAGATCATGATAATAAATACTTCACTCTTGTCTCATTATTATTGGATTTGTTAGAACAAGTGATAACAATAATCTGTCTTTGAAAGAAGAGATTGATGATAAGATTTTGATTGCTGAGATATTTATTGATGATATCATATTTGGAGGTAATGGTATGCTATGGAAGTCATTTTCTAATGAAATGAGAAAAGATTTTGAGATGTTAGTGTTTGGAGAGATCAAATTTTTTTTTGGCCTACAAATTCTACAACAGGATGAAGACGTCTACATCACACAATCCAAATACATAAAATAAGTTCTGAAGATATTCAAGATGGAAGATTCCAAACTAGTTGGAAAACCTATGGAAACCAGATGCAAATTGACAAATGAAGATAAAACAACTGAGTTAAAGTAGACCTTATACAGATCTATGATTGGAAAAATAATGTATATTATACACACTAGACTAGATATACCACATGCAGTTGGTATAGTTGCAAGATTCTCTGCTAATCCTAAGGAATCACACATGACCATTGTCAAAAGAATTTTAAGACTATGGTTTGTGGTATAATAAAGAAGGAAAAATTGAGCTACAAGATTATACGGATGTTGATTGGGATGGAAACATAGATGATAGAAACAGAACAATATGAGAATAATTTTTTATGGGTGACAGACTTGTCACATGGATAAGTAAAAAGAAAGGATGTATCTCTCAATCAACTGTAGAAGCAGAATATGTACATGATAATGCAAATTTCTCTAACACTACATGGATCAAACAATTGTTGAAAGGTATCAATGAAGAAATTTTTGAACCAATAATTATCTATTGTGATAATACAAGTGTTATCAACATTTCAAAGAACCTTGTGATGCATGCTAAGAAAAATAACATAGAGATTAAGTATCATTACTTGATGGAAAAAGTACAAGAGAAAGAGGTGATACTAGAATATGTACAATCCAAAGAACAACTAGAAGACATATCCACAAAGCCATTGCCAAAAGATACATTTGAGTACCTGAGGAATAAACTAGGGGTTCCGTCCTTGTCTACTGGTCACTAAGATGACTAGGAGGCTGCATCAGCCTATACAATATTAGAAGATCAATCATGTTGATGCAAGCTCAAATATGAACTGGAATATCAGTACAAGAAGATACTTTTCTAAACCGCACACCATATATATTGTTGGCTACTACAGAGCTGTATTGCTGATGGAAAGGAGCTTCAATAATATATTTTTGTTTGGCATTTTTGTCAAAGGGAGATAAGTTTTCAATGAAATATCTATCATGATCATTAAAATAAAGAGAAGATAAATATCCATTGGGGAGAAGAACATTAGTGAAAGTGAGAGAAAATATTAGAGAAAGAAGTTTCTATAAAGGGAGAGAAATATCCAAGAAAGATTCAAAGAAACAACCATCCAACTAAGGGAGAGAATTTAAGAGAGATAAAAATGCATATCTATCTAGAAAAGGGAGAAGAGATTATACAACAAAGGGAGAGACAGAAAAAGAAAACAAAATTACTACACCTATCCATTGAAGGGAATGAAGAAAGCAAGAGCGCTCTAAAAGAATCAAATCTAAGAAAGAAGAGCTTACCAAGAGTTAGATATTTGAACTGGTTATAGAACAATAATTTTGGTATGATATTGTTGAAGACAATTACTCAATTGTGTATTGTCATTGATGTTACACAAATGTCTACATTCAGACTAAGCACAGTTGGTGAATGGAAAGAGTTTTTTAGTGTTGAACGAGATCAGACGAGTATTGAAGATGTTCAGTGGTGACCAAGTCACTCGGGCATTTTAGTCATGGACAGACATTAAAGAAACTCAGTGTTAACCAAGTTGATTATTCAGTGTTAGCCGAGTAACAGTGGTTTACATTCTATAATTAATTGGTTATATGCAGCACACTGACTTGTGATTTATTACTTATTTAGAAGTATATTCAAGCCAACTTGACAAGGCTTATCAAATATATGAAAAGACAAGTTTGGATTGAATGTGTGAGTGTGTGAAAATTTGAAGATAAGAAGAAGTGTGTAATCCTATGATATGAAGAGTGAAGGCAAAATTAGATGGGATTTTTATTGAGTACAGAACACTCAAAGCTGCAATATAATATTTGATTAGCAAGGATTTAGTTATAATCAGAATAGAGATGTGAATCATTGAAGACATTTGCTAACACATACAGGTCAATTCATTCTTACATTCTATCAATTGTAGCAATGATCTCAAATCTCTTAACATACTAGACTTAACAGTCTTTTTGTAAATCCTCTCACAAGGTGGCATTTCTATGTTGAAGTGTTGAAGACCTCTAACAAGGCCACTCCTCACATGGTGATTTAAATCCACTAATAGGGTCACACTTAATAGTGTGTTTTTTAACCTTTAACAGGGTTGGCTCCTAACAGGGCTCACTTCAGAAGAGTGAAAAATAGTAACTAGTTACATTGGTGGTTTTTTCCATATTGAGTTTCCATGTTAAATCTTGGTGTCACCTATGTATATATTATTTGTTTCATGCTTTATGTTTCTACACTTAACAACTAAAGTATAATTTCATTGGATATCATAAATATTGCTTTGACACCCGAGTTACAGAAGAATATCTTAATTAACCAAGTAACAATGTTATATTGTTTCAGACATCTAAGGGACAAGCGATTTGATTTGGAGTAGCTGATTCACCCCTCTCCTCTCTATTAATTATCTCATTTCCATGAATTGTTATCAGAGCTTCAAGTGCTTTCAGAGAAGGTTTCAAGCCCTAAGCTAAAGATCAGAGATGTCTTACAGAAGGGGGATCCCAAATCTAAACAAAGACAACTTCCTTGCGTGGCAAGAGCTAATGAAGCTACATCTATCTACTATTGGAGATGTTGGTTTGCAATTTTTGGACAACAAATATGTGGAACCAACAACAACTATGACTGTGGAACAGATGATTAATTGTAAGCTTCATAACATAATAATGATTAATATAGCTTCTTCACTCAACTACTCAGAATTTGATGAAGTCAAGGACTTCCCTACAGCCTATGATATGGGGAAGAAATTATAGGACATTCATGGAGGAGATGTAAATGTAAAGAGAGCCAAACCAAAAATTCTCAGAGGATAATTGGTTCAGATGAAAATGAAAGAAGGAGAATATATTACAAGATACAGTGAAAGAATCAAGAAGATTGTGAGTGCCATTGGAGCTACATGAGGAATAATTGAAGATACAACAGTGGTAAGAAAGGTATTAAGAGTTTTACTTCCTATCTATGCTATTAGAGTTTCATCTATTAAAGAGATGAGGTGCAATAAGGATATAAATTTGGATACATTAGTTGGAAGGCTTGCAACTTTTGAGCTGGAAATTTTTTTCAATTATTCTCCTAGCTCTAGCGATCTTGAGTCTGCATTCAAAGAAAAATTAAACCTTGGTAAGAAGGATAGATGCTCAAAAGCAAAACCGATTGAAATTTATAGTGAAGATGAATCTGATGATGAAGATATAGATATCATTGAAGCATTACTTGCAAGGAGAACCGCCAAAGGAAAATCCAAAGGAAAAATACCATTGATCTTTTTTTCATGCAATAAGGTTGGTCACATTGCCACCAAGTGTCCAAACAAAGAAAACAAAGATGATAAAAAGTTCAACAAGTACAAAGGAAAGAAATATTTCAAGAACTACAAGAGCTACAAGGAGAAAGGTAATAATTCTTGTTATATTACTAAAGATTTTGATAGTGATGAAGAAGAAAAAGAAATGGTTTATATTGCTATTAAGGATGAGTTAGATGAGTCAGACGAAAAGATAGCACTTTTCTCACATATCAGTAAAAATGACACATGGATAATTGATAGTGGTTGTTCTCATCATATGACTGGTGATAAGACAAAATTTGAACATCTTGAGCACTATGATGGTGGGAGTGTGAGTTTTGGGAATGATGAACCTTGCTATGTGATAGGAAATGGTTGCATTACTCCGACAGAAGGAATCAAATGTGATAATACTTATTGGGTTGAAGGACTAAGGAGAAATATACTCAGTGTAGCATAGCTGAACAACAATGGCTTCAAGGTAGAATTCATGAATGGTAAGGCCAAGCTACAAGATGGTAAAGGGAACCTAGTTGGAAGTGGCAAGAAAACAAAAGGTAATCTATTCTATCCTGATCTAACTAAAATTTCATGCTTCATTGCACAAGTAGAAGAAAGTTGGCTATGGCATAAAAGGTTGTGTCATGTAAATTGTGATAACCTGGTAAACATAAGAATGACCAAGAGAGTTAGAGGTATCCCTATTTTGAAGAAACCTAAGTTAGTAATATGCAAACAATGTCAAATAGGAAATATGAGAAAGACAAGTTTCAAGAGTGAGAATTATAATACTAATGAAATCTTGGAATTGGTACATACTGACCTTTGTGGACCAGTTGGAACAACAAGCTATACTATAGAAAATTATTTTATTCTATTTGGTGATGATCATTCCAGAATGATGACTTTCATGTTTCTTAGAGAAAAATAAGAAGATTTTCATAAATTCAAATGGTATCTTGCAAGAGTTGAAAAGGAAACATGAAAAAAACTAAAATTTCTAAGATCAGACAGAGGGGGAGAATTCATTTCTAATGAGTTCAATGAATTATGTAATGAAAGATGAATCAAAAGACATGTATCTGCTCCTAGTACACCATAGAAAAATGGAATAACAAAAAGAAGAAATAGATCCATTATGGATTGTGCCAGAACCCTGATGATTGAAGAGAATGTTGGTGCCAAATACTGTAAGGAGGCCATCAACACTACAAAGTTCACCTTGAACCAAGTTCAACTGAAGAAAGGTAGTAACCAGACACCTTTTGAATTATGGTATGGATATAAACCTATTGTTCATTATTTACAAGTATTTGGAAGTAAATGCTACATCTTGAAGGAAGAAAGAAATAGAAAACTTCATGTAAAAGCAAAGCATACAAATGTCTGAATCTTACTACTCATAAAGTCATAGAAAATGTACATGTCAAGATTGATGAGTTCGCAGAAAGATGTGAAGAGAAGAGTAGTAAGGAGTCTAAAGACTACATTAAATCTGTGTATCATGAACATGATACTATGCCTATGACTTGGTCAATGGTGATTAGAAAACAAAACTGTCAACCACTGAATATACTAACACAAACTGTACAAACTGAGTTGCAGACTATGCAACTCGAATTGCTGGTAGAAGAGAACGATTCACAGATAGAGGGAAACTAGTCTTAGACAAAGAGACCCAAGTCATAGATAGAGGAACCTGACTCACAGAGAGTGGAACCCAAGCATCATATAAAAGAACATGAAATTTTTTTTGAGAATGATAGACCTAGTAGATCAATTCAAGAATCAAGACTGAAGGATCCAGTACTTTCCAATGATGTTAGAAGGCATCATGCACCTGAGAAAATAATTAGAGATCAGATATAAGGTCTAATGACACGGAAAAAAATCAAAGGTACATGTTTTTTAAGTGAATTTGAATCTAGAAATGTTAAAGATGGATTGAATGATGAAAGTTGGATAGAGGCAACGAATGAAGAAATTGAGAAGATTGAGAAGAAAAAAACTTGGACTCTTGTGCCTAGGCCAAAGGACAAGAATGTGATTGGAACCAAGTGGGATTTTAAAAATAATATGAATGAAAATGGTGAAGTTTCTAGAAATAAGGCCAGACTAGTTTGTAAAGGATATGCTCAAGAAAAGGGTATTGATTATGGAGGAAATTTTTATCCTATTGCAAGAATTGAAGGAGTCAGAACTCTTCTGCCATATGCTACACATAAAGGATACATAGTATATCAAATGGATGTGAAATATCCATTTCTGAATGGAATCCTAGAAGAAGAAGTCTATATTGAGCAACCTGAAGGATATATTGATCCTAGCAGAAGGAACATGTCTTGCAAGCTGAAAAAGCGTTGTATGGATTGAAGCAAGCGACTAGAGCCTGGTAGGAAAGATTGCATGGTTACCTAGTAAATATTAGATTTTAGAGAACCAATGATAACAGTATCTTGTACATCAAATAAGGACCACAGAACAAAATATTATTAGGAAAGCTATTTGTTGATTACATATTATTCACTGGATATGATGGCTTATGCAAATTGTTCTTTGTAGAAATGAGTAAAGAGTTTTAGATGTCTATGTTTGGTGAGATGCAATTCCTTGTTGGATTACAAGTTCATAAAATGAAGGATGGTATCTACATTACTCAATCAAAATATATCAAGGAGATACTCAAGAAATTTTGAATGGATGATTCTAAACCTATTGGAACACCCATGTGTAGTGGACAAAAATTTTCTAAGATGATGATTCAAAGGAGGTAGATTAGACCAACTACAGATCCATGATTGGAAAATTGCAATATGTTGTTCACACTAGACCTGCTATTGCATTAGCTATTGCTATTGTTGCAAGATTTTTAGCTAATCCTAGAGACTATCACGTAATGGCAATCAAAAGAATTTTGAGATATTGGAAGGGTATTGAAGACCATAGTTTATGTTATAATAAAGGTGGGAACTTTGATTTGAAAACATTTACTAATGCTGATTGGTATGGAAGTGTTGATGAAAGAAAAAGCACCAGTGGTGGATCTTTCTTTCTTTGAAAGAGGTTAGTGTCTTGGACTAGCAAGAAACAAAATTGTATCTCTCAGTCTATAGCAGAGGCAGAATATGTTTCTGCAACAGTGAACTGTTCAAACATCATATGATTCAAGTAGTTGTTGTCAAGAATGAAGGAAGAAGTAAAAGAACCAATTATTATCTATTGTGACAACACCAAAGCCATTAACAGTTCAAAGAATCCGGTGATGCACACCAAAACCAAGCATATAGAAATAAAGTATCATTTCTTGAGGGAATTGGTACAGAATAAAGAAGTAAGGCTAGAATATGTGAGTAGTAAAGAACAATTTGTAGACATATTCACCAAACCTTTACCTAAGGATGAATTTATGTATCTTATAGGAAAGAAAGTGGTGCTTCCCCTAATTGAAGCTCACTAAAATATAGTTTAGTGATGCATCAACCTAAGCCACAATGGAGATCTATCAGCTATAAGTTGTGCAGGTGCATCAGAGCCCATTGTAGATGAATTAGTACATTTAGGTACATTACAACTTCAAAGAGAAATAGTATTGACTATTGGTATTGATATTTAGTATTTGTGGAGATGGATTCTTTGGCTTTGTTGTCAAAGAGGGAGAGTTTGATATAATACAAAAGAAATTAGTCAAGAAACAAAGTTTGATGTCAGATGGAGAAATTAATCAAGAGATAGAGTTTGATGAAAGAGGGTGTTTTTGGATGAGAATCAAAATGCAGATAAAGACATTAAAGAAAGTTTTTTGTTGCACTATAATTATTTGTATTATGATATGTTGTGTTGACATCATTGATGTTACACATGTATATACACTTATCTAGTGATGTTACACAAATGTCTACATTCATACTGAACACAATTGGTGAGTGGAAAGAGCTTTTTAGCATTGACCAAGATCACTCGGGTATTGAAGATGTTCAGTATTGACCTAGTAACTTGGGAATTTCCATCATGGTTGGGCATTATAGAAACTCAGTGTTAACCAAGTTGATTATTCAGTGTCATCCAACAAATAGTGATTTACATTCTATAATTAATTGGTTATATGAGGTCGAATGAATTGTGATTTATTACTTATTTAGAAGTATATTCAAGCTGACTTGACATGGCTTATCATATATATGAAATGTAAATGTTTGATTGAATGTGTGAGTGTGTAAAAATTGAAGATAGGCAGAAGTGTGTAATGCTATGATATGAAGAGTGAAGGAAAAATTAGATGCGGTTCTAATTGAGTACAGAACACTCAGAGCTGAAATAAAATATTTTATCAGAAAGGATCTAGTTATGATCAGAACAGAGATCTAAATTAGAAAAGATATTTTCTTACACATAGAGGTAAATTCATTGTTACTTTCTAAAAATTGTAGCAGTGATCTCAAATCTCTTAACAGAGTAGACTTAATAGTCTTTTTGTAAATCCTCTTACAACTAGCATTTCTATGTTGAAGTGTTGAAGAAAAATAACAAGGCCACTCCTCGTAGGGTGATTTAAATCCTCTAAGAAGGTCGCACCTAACAGTGTGTTTTTTAACCTTTAACAAGGTTGGCTCCTAAGAGGGCTCACTTCAGAAGAGTCAAAAACAGTAACTAGTTACATTGGTGGTTTTTCCCATATAGGGTTTCTACTTTAAATCTTGGTGTCACCTATGTATATGTTATTTTTTTCATGATTTATGTTTCTACACTTAATCACTAAAGTATAATTGCATTGGATATCATAAATATTGCTTTGACACCCGAGTTACACAAGATTATCTTAATTAATCGAGTAACAGTGTTATACTGTTTAAGAAATCTAAGGGATAAGGGATTTTTTTGGAGTAACTGATTCACCCCTCCCCTCTCAGTTACTTATCTCATTTCCAACAGATATTTCATATTTTTCTGCCATCAATGCCAAAGGGAAATATTTATGAACTATAACTGATTAAATGTTTGAAGATGATAAGTTGATGGTCACTGACATGCAAAAGTGAATGTAAGACATTGAATCAGTTAATGTATTATATTGTCTTTAATTTAAGCTTGATATAATCTTATTGGTCATATACATATATTATCATAGACTTGAATATCTGAAGAGAAAAAATTTATGTTATCGGTAAAACATAAAAATGCAGTGTACACCAAGTGACAATAACCACTGATGGACATTGCACACCGACGGACAGAGAACACTGAGAAGTTCACAATGTATACCAAGCACCACAATAACCAAGCATAAATGAAGTTGTTACATAGGAAAATTGGATTCAATGACTGAGCTAACTGAAGTTTATCACCGATTAGAAATGAAGATAGAGAATGATAAAAACACTTAGTTGGCAGGACCTATATTTAGATTTAATTGATTGATTGCTTTATTTCCATCAATCGATTGAACTAAAAAAAAGAATAGATTTAAAGCACATATAACAAGGAGAGATTTGTGGAATAAATCTTAAGGAGAGATTTATGAATTAAATCAAGCATGGTGATCTTTACGGATCAATAAAGTGATCTACGATGAAAACAAGAAGATTGAATGGTTAAATCCTGTATATATCAAGAGACAAGTAATTCATTATGAAAGAGAGGAATTATGAATATAATTCTAGTGAAGATAGAATTCTTCATGCTAATCTGGTCATACAAGCTTAAGAACAGAGCCAAAGAATTCTACAGACATCGAGAAAAGAGAAGCAAGAGCATTCAATGAGCAGAAAGAACAAAGAAGAGAGAAAAGGAATTGATCAGAGAGGTATTAAGGACTAACAATAGATCTTAAAATTTTCAAGTTAAAGTTGTATTATTGAACAAATCATTTACTATTTCAATTTAATCATTGATTTAGAAAATCTCTTAACCAAGTGGGATTTAACCATCCTTAATGTATTGAGATACTCAAGAGTATCAAAAGGTTTTCTTGTTGACAGTATAGAGAATGCTAGTTCAAAAGATAAATTTAGTTTTAAATCCTCTAACAAGGTCGCACTTAACAGTGTTTTTGTAACCTTTAACAGGGTTGGCTCTTCATAGAGCTCACTACAAAAGAGTGAAAATTTTGGGTTACCGCTCCTAAGTGATTTTTCTCTTGTTAGGGATTTATCTTTTTGAACCTCAAAATGCTTGAATTTTTGTTTTAACTCTATGAGTCTCAAATTTGAAATAACTAATTCAAGAAAGAGAAAAACCTAATTGATGAGGGTTTTGATAATATCTGGGGAAACTATTACCTCCTCTTTCTTTTTTGAGATCCACTGACTAAGGTAGGTATTACCTATGAATGATTACTGATTGACAATATCTTTATAGTGGATTATATCTTCTTACTAACTTTTTTAATGTCTTTTACTATATCAATAAGTAGATAACTATGCAAATGACTATGAATAACCTGATATAGAGCTTAATAAGCTAGATTAGTATTTTGACAACAACATATACTAATGCAATAAGGATTCTCATCCTTCTTCCTTTTATAGTTAACAGAACTTAGGAGGGATTACCTATTTTATTCTCTTAAAGGAATCAAAAAAATTAAATTGTATAATATATGAGTACAATTTCTTATGAATGTATTCTCTTTTATCACTGTAATGTAATTGAATGATTTTTCCTAAATGCTCGACGATTGAACAATTACATGCAAAACTATAAACCAGTGCCTGATCCTATGGGCTATAGAGTCAATATCTAGTATAAATCCATAATAAGGTGATTAATAAAATTCTTGCAACAAAGCTAAAATGCCTTACTGATTATCCTCTAGTTCTAGAACTCTGTCATCAAATCCTTAAATTAATGATAAGTTCTCTAGGGTCACTTGAAATAATTGATCCTTCCTGGAAGGAGCTCACAAATGACTACACAACCACCTTGTGATAAGTATGTCTAAGTGCATTATAAATAAATATAAAATAACGATAATAGAAATGAAAAGAGACAACCAAGATGTAAAACAGAGATTGCAGTATATTGTATTAATGTCTCAATTCTTCAAATACATTCTGATAGACAAAAAAGTATAGAGGATCAGACAAACTTAAGTAGTGTGCCTTGCAATTCTAATCCCTCATCCTTAAAAATGTTACAATATGCTCTCTTTATAGGCTTAAACCATCTTGGAATCCTTAAGAAGTAAGGACGCTACAAGCTTTGGATGGTTTTAAGACCTAACCCTAAAATTTAGAAAAGACCAAAAATAAGAAAGAACCAAGTAGTAGATGGACAAAAATGAAGAATAAGATCTGATTTTTTCTTTTTCTTCTTTTGATCTTTGGCACCTTTGTCTATATATGTTCATGATAACATATGATATTTGTAATAAAATCTAGTGACCGCCATTTCAGGCTAACTTACACTAGTCTTTGTGATTTCTAACCTTATTATGCTCAAAGAGAAGGTGCCATGTGTCCTGCTATTCTTCATCTAATAGGTCAAAGTCAACAATGACATGATTTTTATTCTTTGGCTTTGTTCATATGTCCCATGGAGTAACATCTTCTTCTTTTGCCCATTCAAAGATCTGTATGTTCTCCAACTGGATCTTTTGTCTCTCCCACCTGGCATAAGTGATACTCTTAACATTTGTGATGAATTTATTGCAATCTATTTTTGCCTTAATTTCTTCATCTAGAATCTCATTATATCTTTCCATGTCTATCTCTCCCTTGTCAGAAACATATACCTCTTTATGAGGTAACACAATGTCAAATGTTGAGCCCCATACCCCTAGTGGCTTGATCTGATTGTGTTGTGATATGATTGGAGGCACAAATCTACTGTAGCTTGGTCCAAATATGTTCAACCTTGCCTCTATTTTATTATCCTTCCCTTTGAAAAAGGAAAAAGTGGCTCCTATCTTCTCTATCTCAACCCCAACTTAGGTTACCACCTCTGGTATGTCTTGTCTATGTGGTTGCAAAGATGTGAACCTCTCAAAAATTCATGTTCTCCCAGACCATATAGCATAATAGGGATTCAAAATTGAGAGAAAATTATTGACCTCTACTTGCAAGCCTGTAAATTTTCCATAAGCTCCATAAACTATGTCAATGTTATCTTTTATTACATCTACCCTATGCTGCAAAAATTTTGTTACTGCACTCAATATAAAATTAATATGCTCCTTAACCTCTTTCCATGTTTCTGGTGAAGAATGTTTTGTTTCCTCTGTTTGGATCTTAGCATCTTGGACCTCTTTTGGTGCTACAGGGTAAAGCTTGAGCATATCAAGAAGTTTATGAGTAAGCTCTGCAACCAACTTCTCTTCTACTTTTATATTAATTAGCGCCAGTTCCTTGTCTTTGACTATATCACTAGTCTTATTAGTAAGCTTCTTAAGTTTTTCAGACATTTGGACAACCTTTGCCTTAGTTAATTTAGAAAAATGGCTAAGCACTTGGGAAATCTCCACGTCTCTTATATTATGGATAGATGAGATAATCTTATTTGCTTCCATTTTCTCTTGAATGTTTATTAGGGATAACTTCTTATCTTTTGGAGCTAGGCTCCACATTGCTAATTCTTGGGCATTGGATTGTATCTAAATCCTCTGATAATTTCCCCAACCTATATTTCTAATGACAAATTTACATTAGGTTTCTTCCTAATCTGATCTATAATGAAAGCTTAGGCCGAATCCCACCCTTCAACTAAAAAAATCCCACTAGCCTCTACCATTTTTCTTTCCTCCTCTGGTGTGATTTTCACTTATTTAGGATCATAATCTTGTAATATTTGTAGAGCCTCACTAGTCACTAGAACACCACCTTCTAATTGCAATTATGCACCAAGTTTTTTTTATTTGTTCCAAATGAGGAACTCTTTAAACTCCTTGGTCTTGATGAAATTATCATCCTTTAGAAATTGATCTTGATATATCAATCTTTCATCAGTACATGTCATGAGGGGAAAATATATTTCATCTTCTTCATCCTTTTGTAGTTTCTTCCATGCTCTTATCTGCTTCCTTAGCTGATGGTCATAGGCTCTATCACCAGTGATAATAGCACCAATTCTTTCTTTCTTCTTCTCTTTCTTTTTTGATGGCTCCCCTGCTTCTATCTATTATCTCTTTAGTGGGGGCTCATTAGTAACCTCAGTTTCTAAGACATCTATTATTTCAATTATGTTCTCACCCTCATTTTCTTGTTCTTCAACAAATTCTTGGTTTATTAGAGGGGAGCTAGGTACTTAGTATTCTTCATCACTATCTCCATCACATTTTGATGATGAGTGCTCTTTATGGCCCTTCTCTGGCACTACAAGTGCATCTTGAAACTAATTGCATAAAAAAGTATGAGACTCAATCATGGCATCAAGCCTATTTAAATATGGCAAGTTTGGGAAGAAACCCCCAAAATAAATGCCCTTCCTCTTTACTTGTCTCTGTAAGCCCATCAATTCATTAAATTTTTCATCTCTTGTATCAACCTCTTCATCCTCCAGTATATTTTGTATGAGGTCTTCTTCCATGCATTCCTCATGGTCTTTTGTGTAAGGAATGGTGGGTGTCAACAACTTCTTGGCACTCAATATGAATTCTTATGTATCTATGTATCTATAGAGGGCTACGTTCATTTTGTAGTGGCTCATCCAATTGTTTACTTGATCTAATGCCCGTTTACTAATTGTAAAATTTTAGATCCTAAACTATCTTGGGGTAAATTTACCCCTCTTATGAGGAGCAAGGTGCTCCTTGTCTGTCAGAATCAACTATCTAATGAATTCCATTTCTACAATCCTGGGTGGCACATGGAACGGTAGAACATGGGGTGGGTGAGTGCAACCATACACCCCAATCAATATAAAATTCCTCTCATAATAGAAGTCACCCCACTTGTGGTCTCCTTGACACTTATCAACAAAGTGGTATGGCCTTAGCAGTTGTAGCACCATCACTGGTAGCACTGTCCTATTCACACCTAGACATTTAAGTATTGGATATACTATCCAATTTTCAAATGCACATAACTCCTATTCTATTCAGGTGTAGTTCTACACTCTCATCCATAACTCAATGGGGTTGGCCTGATTCTTATGAAACCTTTGAGGCCTCAAATACTGACAATTCATGATACAAAAGTTATAGTATAAAATCAAATGCATTAGAATGGAGTAATGCATGAATCTGGGGTTGTCTTTCTTATTCTGGATATCAATAAATCCTTGATGCATTTGATTGATTATATATTCAATATAATCATAATTGGTAGTGATATGAGGTCTCTGCATATCTAGGACCATCATAAGGATGTCTGAAGTTATTCTCTCAGGTCCTCCATCCTTTCCCAACACTCTGCACAATGCATAGGAGATATACTTCATATAGAAGTTGAGGTATTTTTAGTAATATGGGGTAGTCTCTGGGATGGGTGCTATATAATTCTTCATTATCCTTGGCACATGATGTTCCTAAATCAATTTGGAGGCAATGTCAGACTCTCTTGTATACCTATTCTCTAAACTCTTCAAATTTATCTCTGTGGCCATTGGATAATATACATTAAATGCTTTCATGAATGAGTTTTTGTCTAGGGTTACTAGGGCATTCCCATCATCCCTTTTTATAGTTTTGGTTAGGGAATCATACCTACTAGCCATTTCTAACATAAAATCAACATCTATAATGGTGTCACGGACTATTAATCTTTCTAGTCCAGAGGTCCATGGGTTCAAAGTTGGCTTAGCTCCATCACTATTATTATAAAATTAATTGGAAATGGATAACAAGAAGAGCCTAGAGTATTAGCATCCCTAATATATGACAAATCATCTATGAGAGTTTTGGTATTTAGCTTTCTGTTATGACTGGACCCTGGCAATAGATTGATGAATTCATCTTAGTAATTTCACTTTCCTTTCATGTCATCATCAACATCACCACTTCTCCCACTGGTAGAAGCTACGCTCATTTCTTGGCTCATCTTTCCCACTTGTTCTTTTGCAATTGATATTACCGATATTGAAACAAATCTTCTACAAACCTTCACCACAACTTGTTAATTACTATGTAAATTGAACTTTCGAGTACTTAAAATACCACCAACCACAATGCCTTCTGAATTCTGAACCGGGAAAACACTTCTTTCAAAACACACCATTGGAAAACTCTATTCTTTTTTGGAAAATGATAATCTCTTATAAAAGTCCTAGCTAGATAAAAAAATTGGAAGCTCGTAAAATATAATGACAATAGATATGCTTACTTATATCTGAGAAATCAATGCAGCCATATCTTCAAAACTTGAAAACTTACAATTCAATCACTTTCACCATTAGTTTACATACTCTAACATCAATTCTGTTTCTAGCCATGGAATTTCAAACTGACATGTAATCAATTATTAATGAGTGCATTTTTCTTATTTTAACCTTATAAAACATGAAAAAAATCAAAATCAAATCTGATTTGCTGTCATTAAACACAATTCAGCCACTTTTCCATCTGGCATAAATCTCTGAAAATCTATTGGCTGGCAACTGTACACCATGGCGGTGAACAAAAGTCTTCACATTAACTATAGTTATTCTTCTAGCGACCTCACAACTATGTAATCTCTTTGTCACTGAATGCTTTCCTTTACTATGGTTTCATACCAAGACTTAGCGACCATCATTGGATCAATTTGTGGATCAATGGTTATCTCCTTGTCACTTGATGAATTCACTTAACTCATATTCTTTTAGAGACAACGTGACTGAGCTATCTACTAACTGATCTCTAACCTTTATTTATTTTTGGAGACATGGCGATTGTTATATCTCTTTATTTATGAATAAATATTTTAAATCATAATTTATTTGGAGACCATGCGACAAATACCTTTATCTATTTATCATAGTATATTTTTACCGTTATTATTTTCATCTGGAGATAACCTAACTACTATTGATCTTCCCTTTTATGCATCTAACAGTTGGAGTCAAGTGTCAATATCTTCAAAGCAAACCCTATTTTTTTATGAGACTTTGCAACTGCTATCTCCAAGTTTCCAGGTGTGTTTATTACTTTGGATTTTCATTCAATACTATGTGACTGATGAACACATGTCTCAACTTATCTTTTTGTCTCCTAATCACCAGATCAATTTTGAATTTCCAAACTTTTATAGCAACCTCGCGACTACCATTGGATCTCTTTTCATCCTGTGGTTGTTGCCAAATATATTGATTCTTAACTCAACCCATGATTTCTTTTGTGACTAGGTGAAAAAACTAATATTAAAACTGGCATTTAACTCTATTTTGATTAGGAGACCTCGTGACAGTGTAATCTCTTTGTCACTGAATGCTTTTCAAACTGTAGAGTTAATCACGAGACAACCTGACCACCATTGGATCTGACTTGAGATGGATGGTTTGCGTTAAGTCTCCATATCCTTTGAGGTATATTCTTTTTATTAGGAGATAACGTGACAAAGGCTTTTTGCTAAGTCTCTAGACAAAATGGAATATTCTTTTCACTTAATGAGACTAAGGGACTAACATAATAAGCACATGCTAATTTCTCTGAACTTAAGTTACAAAAAAGTAACTTGAAAATAGAAACTCGAGTGAGATATTAGGGTTTTTTTCCATTTTGAAACATAAACAAACCTAGGACTTAGGTTTTTTGACATTATTCACTAGGTTTATTGTTAAAAACACCATTTTTAGAGATATTTAAGCAAATTTCAGACATGACTTTCAACCTTTGAGCATAGTAATGGCTGGGAACTTCAAAATTTTACTGGGCAAACTAAAAAGTTGGAAATACAACCAATAGTGGCTCTATTAGAGGATGTGTAAACGCAAGTTTATATCAAGAACCATAGAATCTCTAGTTGCAGACTACTTCAAAAAATACAGACTAACCTATTGTAGAAAGAAACACACCTATTTACATATAATACAGAGATATTTACTTGTGCATAAAACTTTCATTTTCAACTAAAAAATGGCTTCAAGAACTGCCCATGCAATGGCAATTCATATTCTTCATCATTTATGTTCTTCAAGATATAGGAGTCTTTACCGAAACTCTGATAAACAATAAAAGGACCAAGCCATAAACATTTAAACTTTTAATGCTTACCTTTATCATCTACTCGCACATTCCATTGGAGTACAAGGTCACCAACCATAAAATTTCTACAACCTGCTCTTTTATCAAATAGACACTTCATCTTTTGTTGTAGTTTTCTATTCTCTTTCTGACCATCTCTTTTGATTTCATCAAGTTTAGCAAGTTGCACTATTTTGTCCTTTATTGGATCAAAAACTTCTAGATCTTCTTCTTGCATAAACTTGTATACAGGTAATAGATTATTAATAGGCATCCTAGACTATAGACCATACACAAGTTCAAATGGTAACTTACAAGTGGATTTCTTAACTTTTATCCTATCAACCCATAAAGCTAATTTCAACTTTGTATGTCAAGCTCTTTTGTTCTTTTCTAAGGTTTTCTTTAAAATCTTCATAATACTCTTATTGCTGGATTCTTCCTGGCCATTAGACTGAGGATGATATGGGGATGAAAAAGACATTATGATCCCATATTCATTGTACAAATCCTTGATCTCATCAGATCTGAAAAACATAGCATTATCCATAGCTAGCTTAGTAGGGACACCGAATCTGGTTAAAATATTTTCTAATAAAAACTTAGTAACCACTTTTCTTGTTTATTTTTTAGTAGGGATAGCTTCAATCCACTTTGTAAGATAGTCAGTGGTAACAAGTATCCAACTCTATCCTCCACTTGATTTTTCTAAAAATTATCCAATAAAATCAATATTCCACATTGCAAAGGGTGCTTCAACACTCACAGGGTTCAACATCAAGGAACATGAGAAATTTCATTTATTTGAGAACCCCTGGAAAGGCTAACATTTCTAGACAAATGCATGAGTATCTTTAAAAATACTAGGCCAATAATATCATGCCCTCAAAATCTTAGGAGTAGTAGTCTTGGCATAAAAATGTCCACCACATATTCCAACATTCATTTCAATTAGTGCTTTCTCAGCTTGGTTTTTATCTAAACACAACAGTAGTACACCATTTATGTCTTTCTAGTATAGATCCCCTTGAATCAAGGTGTACTTCTAATCTTGTAACTTAAGACTCCTCTTTTGATTATCTGACATGTTTTCAGGACACCTAGAATTTTTAAGGTAATACATCATATAAGCATAGAATGAATGTCTTGCAATACAGGTTATTGTTGAATATTTTATTACTACATTATTTAATTGTACCAAGTCCATATTTTCTTCAGTCATTAGTTTTGCTAAAAACTTGTCCTCTAACCAATTTTGTAATATGGATTTGTAGGTTAAATTCTTGAATTTTGTTAATCCATTTACATCTCTTACCAGTCACTTCTGATCAGCTAAGAATATATTTTACTGTTGAATGAGGAACATATGCAATAAATTTTGCACAAACTAAATAAGGTTTGAATGATTTAACAATTTTTACCAGTGCATATGCCTCCTTTATCATAATTTCATAGTTTATCTCTACAACTTGGAGAGATTTGCTAAAGAATGCAATTGGATGTTCAAATTCCTCCTCATCCTTTTGTAATAGAATGACAAAAATAGTGTGAAAAGAAGCAAATGAGAACAAAGAAAATGGCTTACTGTAATCTGGCAATTTTAAAATAGGGGCCTCTTGTACTTCTTTCTTCATTTTCTCAAATGCTAACTGAGCCTCTTCATTCCATTGGAACTTTGCATCTTTCTTTAGTAACTTGATTATTGGCTTGACAATTTTAGTAAAATTAGTAATGAATCTTCTGAAAAAATTAATCTTTCCAAGGAAAAGTTGCACTCCTTTTATATTCTTTGGACCAGTGACCTTTTGAATAGCTTCTACTCTCTCAGGGTCTATCCTAACTCCATCCTTGGACACTATATGTCCTAATAAATTTCCTTCGGTGATAGAAAAATGACATTTCCTAGGATTTAGTGAAACACCATATTCTAAAGCTTTTTTGAAAATTTTCTCTAGATGTTCACAATGATCCCCTAACCTTTTATAAAATGCAATCAAATCATCTTGGTAAATAACCATGAATAGATTAATAAACTCTTTAAATACTACATCCATAGCTCTCTAGAAATTTTCTCCTCATTTATTAATCCAAAAGAAATTCTGACATATACATAAGTTCCCCACAGAGTAGTAAATGCAGTCTTGAATTGCTTAGAATCTTTTACAAGTACCTAGTTGTAGCCTAAAAAGCCATCCATCATTGATAACACCTCACAACCAGTAACCTTATGCAACATTACTTCCATGTTTGGTAGAGAATAGTTATCTTTTAAGGAGCAATATTGAGATTTCTGAAATCTACAGACAATCTTATATCACCATTATTTTTTCTTACTAGTACTAGGTTTGAGACCTAGGTTGAATGTCTGATAGGTGGAATAATTCTAGCATCTTTTAATTTCATCAACTCTTGTTGCATCTTAGGAGCCAACAGAGGATTAATAGGTCTCTTCTTTTGTCCGATTGATTTCACATTTGTTTTGAGTGGGATTTCATGTTGGAAAAGATCCTCTCTATAAGATTTTGAATCTTCATATGACCATGCAAATACATGCTTATGTTTTCTCAGTAATTTTATTATCTTGGTTCTAACATGAGAGTCCAATCCGTTTCTAATATAAACTATTTGAGGAGTTGTCTGTGATTCCAAATTTATCTCCTCTAGATCCTCAATCTTTGCATTTCTTATTCATGATGTTTGTTCACTCTGATTAGTAAACAATGCCTCTAGTTATACCAATCCCTTAAGAATCTAGTTAGAACTGAGTTGGACAACCTTATCCCCAAGTATACAATCCTTACCATCAATGACCTTAAGCAAATTATTGCAATCTATGCGATGTTCTTTATAATGATGAAGGCACTGAAGAAATCTAAGGATATCTTGGTCATCCTCAAATACTTGCCAGTTGTAAATATTGTCTGGGACAACTGGTCTTCTTTTAACCTAAACAATTGATACCCCATTTAAGGTCATATCATCAGTTTTCAAATGAACATTAGTCAAGAAATCTGCCATAATATTTATAGACCTTTCTATCCAATTTATATTGAAGGCATCAAATAATTCTATTTGGTCCCAAATAGCATCTCTATACATTTTTAATTTGTCATTGTTTACTGCATATTTGGACCTTACTTGAGCTACTACTAACTCTAAGTAACCATAGAATTTTAAACATTTTATACCATGTTTAGTAGCAATGTCCATCCTTAGAAACAAAGCTTCATATTCTGATGTATTATTTGTACAATGAAAATTTAACAGTAAAGAATATTTGAATGTTGTACCTGATGGAGATATAAGTAGAACTCCAGCTCCTGATCTTTCTTTTGAACATGCTCCATCAAAATGAATTTTCCACAAACCATCACTATGTGTAGATAACTCCTTCACCAAAGGATCAACATTTTCACATTGGTGAGCACTCCTTTTGATTATTAAATTTTCCATGTCAATATTAACACAATAATTAATATTTGTATCCTCATTCAATTCTATCATGTGAGGTGTTCTTCCCTATCTAGAAACCTTTACATTATTTCCATCTATATTGAAAGTGGCATAGGATAAGTCACACTGAATACTTCCCCCCATTGAAGCACTCCATTTTCTAGACAACAACATGCCATAATGTGGTGGTATATCAACCACCAATACACTCAGTCAATATTGTATCTGGGCATATGGCTAATTTTTAAGGTAGGGCTTCAAAGGTTCGAACAATAGGGATTTCTTTTGAGTCCATTTCTTGACACCTCCCATGAGGAGTATCTACTTGCAAATCCATGGATCTCATAATTTCTGTAGGCATGACTATATTAGATTCTCCTAAGTCAATCATACAATTTTTTAGCATCTTTAAATTTATTACCAATGTCAAGAAAAAAGGGTCAACAACCCCTGTAGAAGTATTTTTGTTTAACTAAATCTGAGGGATCTCATAAATCATCCCCTCAGACTTTTTCCCCTTTATTGAATTTCTTTTCAATATGTTCTGTTTTATGAGGTTTTATTGGTGATACATTATTCAATACTAAAAAATCTTTATCTTTGTGTTGTTTTATTCTCACCATCTCAAGGAATGGGACATTCACAATCATCTAAGATAAACATTGTCCCATATCTACTGGAGTATACTTTAAATCAAAGTTTTTAGATTTTTCCACAATAATATTATTCTCTTCTATCTGAATATTCACAGCAGGTTCCTCCCTCTTAGATCTTTTATTTTCTATTTTGGGTGAATAAGAGCTTGCTTCTAGCTCTTCATCCTTTTCTAGATCTACATATTTTGGTTCATTGGATTTTTTTACTATCTTGAACTTAAGTTTATTTTCATTTTCCCCAGGTCCATCCTTTTTAGGTACATATTTGGCATCTATCTTATTTTCTTTTATGAAGATGCCTGATGGCTGACTACCAAGATTATCCACAACTATGTTTCATAGGTGATAGTTGTTTCTTCCTTTGTTTACCAAATCAATAGTGATTCTGGATTTTTCTTCATCAAAGGCTTTTCTCATTACTGAGGGTTCCTGACTATTTTCGGCATAACACCTTATGTGATCAACCCTATCTTCCTCTTCACTATCTAACAAGATTTGTTGCTGATGAACTTCCATTCTACCTTGTGAGCCATATATGTCATGATTTTAAATTTCCTCATCAAAATTCATATCATGACATGAATAAGCATTATTCATACTATAATCACATAACTCATTTTGATTATTTTCTTTCTCTTTATTTACTTTTATATCTAAAGAAACAATGCAAAAATCAGGATTGTGTGGTGCCTCACAAGCTTCACGCCAAAAGTCATCGTTACACATGTGAAAAGTATTTTTATGTAGAAGGTTGGGAGTCCTATTCTCAGGTTTGTCTTCCTTAATGGAATAAAAAGATTACCATCCTTGAATTGAGTACCATAGGGGTAGTTTTGCATCCTATTTTTTGGTTTATAGTTATTATTATAGGATGGCTTATTATTCTATGGATCCATGTACTCTTTGTATTCAGGTTCCTTTTCATTACTCCTATTAAAGCATGGATCCTCTCTTTTACCCAATTTTCCTGGTATCCTCCTATTCATCTCTATATTCAAATCTATTTTATAGTCTTATGTTATAGTTCTTGGATTCTTATCTCTAAGTGCATAAGCAATTTTTGAATCAAAAGCATTGAGATAAGTAGCAAGACATACCTTTTGATCCAACTTCATTTTTGAAAAAACTTATGCATAGCTTGTTGGAATTTTGTATTGAACTCAGTTACTTCTTCATTTGATTTATTCCTTATATTGTTGAATTAATTGAGAAAAAATCCTTCATTAGTCTTACCATCATATTGATCATTGAATAAATCAATCAGTTCATCCATTGTTCATAAAAAATCATGAGATAGACTCCCAAACCATTCCCTAGAATCTTCTACTAGATATTGTAAAAATAAATTCATAAGGACATCTTCATGATTAATATTTAAATTATCTATAACATAAAAAAAAATCTTAAATGCTCTTCACAAGTTACAACATTATTTCTTGAAAATTTTGGAAGTTTTTCTCCCACATATTTTTGTATTGCATTAGGATAACCTGGAATTCCAAAGAAAGAAAATTGCTTGTACCTTTCTACAGGAAGAGGTCTTCTTTGGAATTGGTCAGTATCTTTAGGAGCAAAGAATTTTATATGGTCTTTGAAATAATAATCCTTGTTTCCTTATGTTGTAGCATTCTCTGTATTAGCAAAGGAGATTGTATTTGATTGCAAAAAATCAAATTTTCTCTTCATCTCTATAGTAGCAACTTCTGCTTCAACTTTCTCCAACATTTTAGCCATAGTTTCTCTTTGTTTTTTAATATTTTCAAGGTCAATATCTAGCTTAGACATTTGATCAGTGGGTGCCAGCAAGAAGTTGAGTCCACATTTTGGGCAAAAAGTGGAAGTGTTTTTCCTATTTTTCAAATGTGCAGTCAATTGATGTCAAAATTTGAGGCACTTAGAGATTGAATCTCAGAATAATTCACTAATATAAAATGTAGTGCTCGGAGTCTAGTTTTCAAATATGTAATTTTTTTTAATACCCACATGGAAAAAAATATATTTTAGTAGGCATGTTTAAAAACCCCTTTTCAAAATTTTAGTTTCAGGACCATACCACACACGTGTACGACCACCCTATTTTGAAGTAAATAAATGAATTTTTGTGAATCCTTCTGGGGAAAGGTAGCTAACACATCAAAGATTGGTAAGAATATTTTTAATTTTTTTTTAATTGAATATTTTGTTTTATTCATTTTTAATTGAGTGTAAAGTACATGTTCAAAACCTCTGGTGTACGACCACCATAATTTGATGAAAATTTACCGTTTTTGGGATTTTATTTTTTTTATCTTGAAGGAAATTCTATGTAGATTGGTCACATATAATTCATTTTTTTAAAAACTGAAAATCAAAAAAGTTATTAAAATTTTAGTTAACCTTACTATTTCAACTTTAGGTACCAATTTGGCGTAATAATTATTGGAAAAATACTTAAATCTATCATGTCATTATAAAAATTATATTTTTATAATCTGTACAATATGAACTGAAATGGGTTTTCGTTTCGTCTAAAATTTCATTCGGGTTGACCTCCAAAAAATCATGACAAGGCACAAATTTTATTTTTAAATGCCTTAGTCATTTTTTTGCAAGGCCAAGCAC
>MU223335.1:2788322-2812501 GCA_018584345.1 Thuja plicata | reverse complement strand
ATAGAATGACATAGATCATTGATGAGTTATGATAGGAACTATCTAAGAATAAGAGATGCTTGTTTTATTCATTACTAAGAACACTTTCTAACAGAAATACATTGTAAGAGTTGTAAGCTCAGTTGGCCCCTAACAGGGTGTTGTATACCTTTAACAGGGTTGTTATTCCTTTAATAATAAAATGTACTATGTAATATTGACCTCCTAATAGGGCTAGGTCTACTAACATGGATACTATACTCTAGTGCATGCTTGTCGATACCATCCCCACCAGATTTTTCCCTTGGCTAGGGTTTCTTCGACGGAAAAATTATGGTGTTATGAGTAGTGTTTTATTTTCTTATGTTCTTTTCATTTATACAAGTATATGGTTAATGTTTAATTGGTTGAAAATTTTTAATAAGTGTTGTAATACTGATTCATCCCCACTTCTCAGTATTACCTAATCCTAACAATTAGTATCAGAGCTTTTGGCCCTTGGAGAGAAAGTCTAACAACTTAAGCGATATCAGAATGGATTTGGACATTTTGCAAGACAACTTTAATGTTGCACTTGAAGATCTTGATAAAGCAAAAGTAGAGAATGGAGAATTGAGATTCAACATGTGAAGAGCTAAAACATTTATCAGGAAACTCAGAGAACAACTTGAACTTTCCAAAATTTAGAGATAGGATCTTGTGGTTCAGATAAAATAAGATTCAGACAAAGACAATTCAGATCAGATGAAGCAACATGAAGAAGAAATTGAAATGTTGAAACTTGAGAATGAAGCTATGACTAAAGAGAAACAGTAAAAAAAGGATGCTAAGAAGAAGATTGAAGAAACCTTGAATTGTGCATTAGAACAAATGAAGAATGAGGCTGACAACCACAAGAACAAGTATCTAGAACTAGAGAAATATAATCATTTTATAAAAGGTGAACTTTTTGAGGCAAAGAAACACATTGAGAAACTTCACACCAGCAGTGATTTGATCGATGAACAAGGAGACAGAAAAAAACCTAAAGGTGATATGATTGGTATTAGCTTCAATGAAGCTGAATGCTCAAAGAATAATGAATACAAATCTGATGCAAAGATTGATGTTGAAAAACCTACTATTGAAGAACCTAGATAGCATATCATAGCTTTCAGAGGTAGACGCTTTGGTTGTAACAAGTTTTGACACATGAAAATGGACTGTAGAGGTTGTTAGAGTATTATTACTTTATGCTTATTAATTAAATCATATTGATTTAATTATATAAGTTCCTATTACTCTAGTTACTTAAGCTTCAGTTAGGTGCATTATTAATTAATAATGTGCAACCTAGTTTTTCCCTTTACGGTTTCTATCTCACCTTTTATAAGGTTGAGCATTGTACTTTTTCATGATCTCTTATGCATTTTTCACATTTTGAGAGCACTTTTCTTTTGTCTCCATTTTTCTTCTCTTGTAACAAGTTATTGGCTAACAGGTTCTTCTTGGGTTGTGTAGAATTGAGTTTGATCAATTCTTTCATGGTATTAGAGCTTAGATCTGTGGCTGCTTGTTCTTGATTTGAAGGTTTTTGGAGCTTAGAGGTTTTCAGATTTCAAAGGCTTTCTGTTGTGGATCTGGGGGGCATTAGATTTTGGAGCACTTTGGGCACAAACTGACCTCACAGTTGAGTCCAGAAGGCCCAAAAAGCCCTATAGTCATATAAGGCACGACCTATTTTTGCCATAGTTGCAATCTATGGAAAACAAATTTACCACTAGGGTCGTACGGCCCTAGCACGCTTTCCAAGATGGTAAAATTATTTTTCATTTTTTAAAAATATTTTTCTTACAGAAATTTCTTTGAAATTTTTTTTTTTTTAAAAATATAAAAGTTTTTTTTTCAACTTTTAAAAGTTGAAATGCATTGAAATCCATTGATAAAGGTAATACCTTTTACCTTTAATGTAGGTACCTAGGTACCTGTGTACTTTTCCTAGGTACCTTCCTGCAAGTGTAGGTTGGTACAGTAGGTCTAACCTGCGTCAGTACCTACGTAAGGCTATGGTTAATGCCTTTTTTTTGGCATTTTTTTAATGCAAAAATATATAAAAGTTTTTTTTGCCACCAAATTTTTTGGTAAATCCGCCATTTTTGGGGATATTTTTTTTTTCTCTGCCATTTTTGGCGTGACTTTCAAAGATCCACTAAATTTGGCAAATTAGCACATGTAATTTTTTTTTTGCATTTTTGGGCACTCATTTCAAGGTGCCATGTCAGCATCCAGTCAACGACTAGTCAGCAGGTGATATCATCACACAATCAGCAGGTGACATCAGCACCTAGTCAGCCTATGACATTAGTACCCAGTCAGAAATGATGTCATCAAGTGTCATGTGATGGGCAGACGACCATCAAATTTTTTCCAGTGACTGGTTTTTTACAGCAAGCTAGTTTTCAGAGTACATGTTCATTTGTTCCTCATAACTTGAGCATACGAGCTCAAAATTTGCCAAACAAGATATCACCAGAAAGCTCTTTCCAAGATCTACATGATTCTAGAGTTTTGAGTTTTTGACTCAGTCATTTTGATGCCATTTTTTAGCTTCAAAGTTAGCGGTTCTTTTCTGCACTCTGGGAGTTGTATCTTGTGCATCCGATCTCCATTTTGAGCAAATGAATAGGCATTGGAAAGGTCTTGGAATGCTCTATCCAGATCCTTAGCCTATTTCATAAGATTTTTTACCAGGTACACAAGTTATTATCTGAATCATTCTATCTCTTTCTATCTTTCAGGCTTTCCATATTTTATTATGAATTGGGTTTTATCAATTATGGGGGGTGTTATTTCTTTCTTTTCTATTATTTATATCAGAAAATAAAAATATTGTATCACATAAAAAAAAACCCCTTCTACATCTTCTATCGAGTTCTAAAAGAAAACATAATAAAAAAAATAGTCGGAGCACTTGGGACTATGGCAGACACAACATCTGTTGAGCTTCTCACTCCACACAATTATCATGTGTGGAAGCCACAAATAACTAGACTCCTCATGTCACAAGGTTTATGGTCCTGCCTGGATATAGTTTAGCCAGTTCTTCAGAGGTCTTATGAGGCTCTTATGCACAAAAATAGGATGGATGAGTCAATGGGCCTCATTGCCATGAATATTTCATATGGGTTGTTGTTCCACCTAGATGGTCTAACCACACCCAGGGATATGTGGGACAAGTTTTTCACCTTGTTTGGCACCATGAATTAGTTTAGGATTCTCTAGATAGATGCAGAGTTCACCTCCTTGCTACCTAAATCATTCACCAGCATTGAGGACTTCTTGATGAAGTTCAAGTCTCTTCATTCTATTTTACAGGTTGCTGGTAAGACAAAGTCAGATGATGAGTGTATCTTTCTGATACTCTCAAAGCTTCGTGGCCCTTATCAGATTTTCACTTCTACCTTCTACTCCACTATGGATGCACTAGGTGCATGTCATGTTATGCCCTCTTTTGAGACCCTTTTTGATAGGTTAACTCGTGAGTAGTCTAAGCTTAGTCAGATGGATTCTCTTACAGGTTCACAGTCACAGGCATTGCTTGCCAAGTCATCTCAGGATACACAGAAGCCGAAGCCAAAGCAGATATCTGATTCCTCTTCTTAGCATTCTACTGGCCCACCATCTTCTTCTAAGAAGGAGAAAAAGAGGACTCAGAACTCCACATGTTCCTATTGTCAGAAGGGAGCTCATGATGAGTCAACTTATTTTCAGAAGTGATTCGATGGCTATGAAAAATAGATTGCAGATTTGCAAGCTCTTCTTCAGAAGAGCAATGCTTCCTCTCCATCCTCTTTTAGCTCATAGGGGTTTTCTTTTCAGTGTTCTTCCACATCTTTGACATTTGGACAGGGTCATGCATTATGGGCATCTATTGCATCCCCTTCACAGGTCCCTTAGATACTAGATTCAGGTGCCTCTCACCATATCGCATCTTCTCAGGATTTGTTCTCTTCTTTTGAGGCTTCTCCTATTCCTCATATTCTCATGGGGAATAACACTATACAAACAGTCTATGGGACAGGTTCTGTCAGCATTCAGGATGGCACTTTCAATGATGTATTGTATGTTCCATCTCTATCTGCAAACCTTCTCTCGATTTATCAGATCACACAGAGTGGGTCAGGGAAGACAGTTGAGTTCATGGCAGATTCAGTCTTCATCAGGGATAGTGCGACAAGGGGCATTATTTCTACAGGGATAGTTGATCATTCCACCCATCTCTACTGCTTCTCTCACTTTGGTCCACCATCTCCATTGTCAGAGCACAGTTCTCCTCTTTTCAGAGAGCATCATGAGGTGCAGTCAGATCGCTTGAACCTTTGTGTTGTTCCTGAGACCAGTGTTGTGACTACCACACCACATCCTAAGACATATTTTTCTCTTTAGTAGGATTCTTCTTTAGCACTGCTTGACCCTCTAGCTCCATTCATCAAGCAACCAAGTGCAGTTATTGAGGACTCTACAGAGGACATTCATCTCCTCTTTGATGACAGTGTCAGCACACCTGTCATACCACTTACATTGGGGATTCCCTTTCAGGATCCTCATGCCTACTCCTTTGAGCATCAGCTCAGCCTTCAAGTGCCACCTTAGCTTTCAAGGTTCCCTTGACAGTGTCCACTTACTTTCACTCCTTTGCATTGGAGTCACAGTGGTTTGTTCATTGGTCCAAGGGTTCTTTCATTCTTGGGGGGCTTTGGAGCCTCGACCCGCTCTCATGGGGGGGTTGGCAGCACGCATTGTACTTATGGCTTTGAGAGAGTCTCTTGAAGTCATTACTTTTGTCTTTGCTTACTTTTATATCTCTTTTTGGAGAGGATTTTTTCCCACTGGGT
The DNA here is from genome assembly GCA_018584345.1 of Thuja plicata. Taxonomy (NCBI): domain Eukaryota; kingdom Viridiplantae; phylum Streptophyta; class Pinopsida; order Cupressales; family Cupressaceae; genus Thuja; species Thuja plicata. The sequence continues at coordinate 2,807,648 of MU223335.1, read as the reverse complement.
TTTCTCCTTTGTCTCCGGTTCACAGAGATTTCCTTGTTTTGGGTACCTGATCAGGCCTTGTTACCGGGACCCATTTCTTGCTTTCATAGTTTTTCTAGGTCACCTTTTCTCCCTGTGTTCTGCTTAAGGGGGGTGTTAGAGTATTATTACTTTATGCTTATTAATTAAATCATATTGATTTAATTATATAAGTTCCTATTACTCTAGTTACTTAAGCTTCACTTAGGTGCATTATTAATAATTAATTATTAATTAATAATATGCAACCTATTTTTTCTCTTTAGGGTTTCTATCTCACCTTTTATAAGGTTGAGAATTGTACTTTTTCATGATCTCTTATGCATTTTTCACATTTTGAGAGCACTTTTCTTCTGTCTCCATTTTTCTTCTCTTGTAATAGGTTATTGGCTAACAGGTTCTTCTTGGGTTGTGTAGAATTGAGTTTGATGCTTTGGTTGTAACAAGTTTTGACACATTAAAATGGACTATAGAGGTAACACCCTCTTTAAGACCTTTTCTAGGTATTGTTTTAATTGTAATGGATATGGGCCCAAGAAAGAAGAATGCATGAAACCTATTCAATCTAGATATAAACAATGCAACGAAAGAGAACCTACAGTAAAACCTTCATGCTACAAATGTAGTATCATTGGACACATTGCAAAGTACTATAAGCTGCAAGTAAATCATGAAAGAAGACATCCTATATGTTACAAATGCAATAATCTAGGTCATATAGTGAAGTTTTGTAGGTATAATGGAGCAAAGAACAAAAGAGTACCACCTCCTATGAATATACATATGAATGAAAATGATATACGTAACAGTGTTGTAGATCTAAAGAATGAGTTTGATAGTTGTTTTATGAAATAAAAAGATAACAATAGTGGTATGATAGAAGTAACCCCAAGGTGTGCTCACACAATACTCTAGACAGGACCTAACTATCCCTAGTCCACTTAGGATCCCAATTTCCCTTTAGGACCACACTAGCCTCAAGACAGTGATCCTAAGACTATTACCAACTCTTCTATAAGAGTTACTATTAATCTCTAAGTTCTATTGATGATTAGTGACCAACACTTAGTCATTCACTTAAGCAGTTTTAGTTGGATATCACTGTGGCCAAGCTAAAACTATGCAAGGCAGAGCAACATTGCGAAGTAGTTTTCAGTTTTCCTAGTTACATTGTCAAGCCGAGTTACAATGCCGAGCTAAGTAGGATACAGATATGTTAAGTGTCGAGCGACAAAGAAGTCAAGTGCTGAGTAGAACAATTTTTGTATACATGTCTGGAATGATTCAAACTTTGAGGATAAGTGATCTGGCCGACTTGTATAAGCTTTTTGGGCTGACTTATGTATGCATTTAGTATTCCTCTATAGAGTTAGTTATGCATTTAATTGTTTTATCCTATGCATGATCTATTGTAAACATTAATTGTAATACCATCAAGGTATGGGTATTAGATCTTGAACATTGATCTAGATCTCACTATCAGACTTGAACAAATATATTAGATTGCTTCTAAACCCTATTTTTGTGTGTGTAAGGAGAGAGAAGATGAAGTGTGGTGACTTCCTTTTGAATTGAAATGCACAGAGGGTTATTTTTTTGAGAAGTAGAGATCAATAAGAGTGACAACACAGTGAGCAACAGAGTAAAGTTATATCAGATTATGAGATCATAGAAGGTACTGGAAAGAGGAGATCCATCATCAGCATCAGAGTGCATAATGAAGGATCAATACTTGAGACATTCTAATCATTATATCAAGTGAAAATGTCTTAACAGAGTGGTTCTAGCAGACCTTTCTTAATCTCCTATAGAGTGCTTACTTTATTGTAAGTTCAAATCCTTTCATAGGGTAGATTGTAATAATATTTAGCTCTTAACCGGGCAGACCTTTATAAGGGTAGATTTAATTTTTTAATCAACATTTTTAGCCTTGATAGGCACATTTTATTACTTTAGTAGTGGAGAATTTTGTGGGTTTCTAGGTTACCAAGTTCTTGTGTTATGTGTTATTTATTTCATTGTGTGGATGCTATCTGAGATTACATTAGATTCATATATGTATGTATGTGGATCAATTTGTTTTAAGTGTTTAATTTTCAAGATTTGATTCACCCCCCTCTTAGTATCTTGCTTTCCCATTATTTTATTTCCAACAGTTACAACTATTGTTTTTCACCTTGAAGGACATCTACCGTTAGTTTTGTCTCAATGCTTCTCATTGGCTTTGAAGAATTTCAATCCCAAATCCTTCAAACCAACTCCACACATGCTAAAAGGGCCTTTTACACTCTTTTTATGTTCATTCTACATCCATACATTCCAAATTCCATAGGTCTTCACTCCCAATTTAGTCAACTTCCAAAATTGTACCCAAAATGACCATATTAGGCCTAAATGACCAATTAGCCCTATCTAGAGGGTTTTTAAAGATTTGTAACTCTTAAAACTTCTATATGACCACTAAAAAAAATAAATGATTGAGATAACATTTTGGGAAACCTAAAATATTTTTAATGTCTAGGGTGCCCAAGTCCTCTGTATACCTTTGTCTTGAAATGTAGGGCTATTAGGCCTATTTTGGCTCCTCACAAGAACTTCTCTGATTTCTATGGAAAAATAAATCCATTTAGATTGGGTGGGTTCTGAAATCAATAATAGGGATCTATGAGACCCTAAAGACACTAAGACCACACTTTTTTTAGGACTCCCATGCACACCCTTGTCTCTGCATTCTTGTTTACACTTGCCATACACCTAGCTGGATTGTCCTAGCTCGCCTAGAGCATGGCTTCAAAATAATAAAATTGACCCATCTAGCCTCCTACCTGCATATGTACACTATACAGAGGCTACCCTAACACATTCATTCAAACTTTTGAATTTTCTACATTTGAATTTCATGGGGGAGCCATAAAACCAAAATCTCCCTGAACTTGTGTGTGGAATTTTTTTATTTGGTTTTATTTCCTTTCTTTTGGCATTCGTTTGAAGTTCTTTTATGTTCATTAGTTTAGGTTTGTAAATACTTTTGTAAAGTAGCTAGTCTCTGATCTGTCAAAGACTGCATTATGGAAACATGGCTCCCACATGGAACCACACTTTGGAATCATTACACATTGGAGGGACATGTTAAGGGAGCCTATGTAGATTTTACATATGGACAAAGATTTCCTGGAAGTTAATTTTTTTTATTTTTATGAGCAAGCCCTAGGAGAGTCTAGAGCAACCCCACTAGGAGTTTCCATTTGTTAATTGATGTTTTATTATAGGGGTTCGATTGATTTGATGAATCAAAGTGGTTCAAGGTTTCTTTGGAGTTGTGTAGATACCCTTGAGGAAGATTGACACTTCAAAAATCCATTTGAAGACATTTTGAATCCTAAATCAGTTGACCCGTTCAAGTAGAGCCTATTAGCCCTAGAAGCCCTTAAATATGGGAATCACCTATATGGATGACTTGCAAAAGGGAGACCTCAAAAATATTGAAGAACTCCATACAAGATTCTAAATGCAACATTATTTTTTTAGTGTGTTTGAGAAATGTTTCCAAGATTGGGAAAAACTATTGAAATAGGCCTAATAGACCTAATAGGCCTAAAAAAAAGAAACAAGATTGAACCAAGAATCTTGAAATAGATGTTGAAGACCTTCATACCAAAAGAGAAAGGGATCAAGCTGAGATTGTAGAAGGTGTGGTAATATATTAAACCCCCTACAAACACTATATAATCAATCAAGCAAGAAAAGCACTTGGATGGATCCAAGAAGGTGTGGAGAACTCAAAATTACAATAGTGATAGTTAACCTAGTGAAGCACTAATGGAATCCACCTTGTGAAGGGGCATTTGAGAAGTTCTAAATAAGATACACAATTTCTTGGAAAATCATAGGAGTTAGGGTTACGGTCTTGGAAGGATTGGTAATAGAGAGGGTTTGGATCAAATAGTGCAAGCACACTATAGAGTATCTATTAGATTGGTATCAGAGCCTACAAGGTTAGGCTTGTGGGTGTCTATTTCAACCAGAAGAATCAGTTGGAGAATCGATAATAGTGACTAATAAAAAATTAGCCAATAATTTGGATGATGAATAAGACAAAAAAATTCTCAGATCAAGATTGGCTCATTTGGAGAAGAAGCTAGAATAGGTGGATGAAGAGACTGAAGAAGTCAAGGTTAAAATGGAAGGAAAGATTATAGAAGTGGATCTAGAGGGTGAGGTCCTTGAACCAGACTCTATCTAGAATGATGAACCTTTCCTCAAAGAATTGAAATCCCTAAGTTGGAAATCTCTAAAATTGATACTCATCTTTAGTGGGAAAATGGAACAAGAAGTGGTATTGTATTGGATTGAAGAGCTTGAGAATAACTTTTAATGTGCTGGAATATGTGAAGTGCAAAAGGTAAAAGTAGCGAAAGCCAAAATTAGAGGATCTTCCCTCACTTGGTGGAAGTTCATCCAAGATGCGAGGGAGAAAGAAGGGAAGAGGCAAATAGGTGATGACATGTAACTGATTAAAAGTTTGATAATGATAAGTTGAAAATAATGCAACACATTAAATAAGTTAATGGTTTGTATTGTCATTTATGTCAACTTGATATCATTTGTACGGTCATGTATATAATGCCAAAGAATTAAGAGGATTAATGGAACAAATATTATAATTTCAACAATGCATAAAAGTCAAGTACTCACTAAGTGACAGATAACACCAATGGAGTGCACACCATCGGTAAAGGCAAAGAACCAAAGTCACAGTGATACCCGACAAGAATAAGACAATGTTGCCCGATGAAGAAAAATCATAGGATACCTGACGAGCTAAAAATAGAATTGCCTGACAGATAGAGATCCTAAAGCTGACTGGAGTCACACTGATAGAACTGGCAGTTGTCACCAATGACTAACTGTAGAGTTGACCGAAAGAATAGAGAGTTTAGAAAATGAAAAAATATCTAGCTGGCAAGAGCTAAAGATATACTTAACTGGTTCTTTTCATTTTTTTATTCTAATAGAGTTAAGTGATTGATTTAAAGAAGATTTGTACAGTTGGAAAGAAGATAACTATGAGATAAATCAGGAGTTATGCTTTAAATCAAATTGGTTAGATTGTTTTTCATGTCAAGAATCAAGAAACGGTGAATATCATGTCTATATAAGAGACAAGCTTAATTCATTTCTGTATCATCACACAAGGGGGAGTGAATAGAAAGAGGATGCTGAAGAGAAACTAATGAAGGATAACTTCATATAGTCCTAATCAATCAAACTACAGAAGAGCTAAAGAATGCTACAGACACTAACAAACAGTGAGGCACAACATCATAGAGAAGAAAGTGTGGAGCACAAAGAATTAAATTGATACATTGATCACAGAGGTAATGTACTTAAATAAATATGAAAATATGCAATTTAAGTTGCATTAAAAATATTCATTGTGTTTCAATTTAACCATTGGAGCATCAAGTCTCTTAACAGAGCAAGAATTAATAGTCTTCTATATATTGAGGTACATCCCAAGCAGTGCAAAAAAGGTTGATTCATGAAAGTAACACTAGATTTGCCTAAAGCCTATTGATAGTATAAGGAGGCTGGTTCAAAGATGGTAGAAAACTGAGTTTCCCGATACTAAGTGACAAACTCTATGTATAAAATCCTATAACAAGGTCACACCCAATAGTGTGTTTGTAACCTTTAACAGGGTTGGCTCCTAACAGGGCTCACTTTAGAAGAGTAAAAATTTGGGGTACTGGTCCGAGTGGTATTTTCCCTTAGCAGTGTTATCACATTAAAATTCATGTGCTATGTGTGTATGGTTTATTACTTGACTATTTTAGATTCTACATATGCAATTATGGATTTATCAGTGTACTCTGCATATTTACTAAGTGTCGGTAAATAAATTTTACTGCTTATTGGTAATTAAGGAGAATAAGGTCAGAAAAGGAAAACTGACAAACAATTAATTATTATAAGTATCTCATGGCATGCATCTTGTAAGGGACATAATAATCTGAGGTTTATTTGACTGGTGGTTAGGATAAAGAAAAGTTTTTGAAGCTACTAATTCATCTCCCCCCCTCTCAGATATTACTAACAATTGGTATCAGAGCTTGTGTGCTTAGAAGGAAGGTATCAAGACCTAAGTTACGATCACAAGATGAACAAACAAGATGTGCCCAAGTTGAACAAAGACAACTTTGCTTCATCGCAGAGCAGGATTAGACTTCACTTATCAGGTATTGGTAATGATGTTACTCAATACTTAGATATTGAATATGTGTTTCCCATAGGAGAATTAATAGTAGATAAATTGAGAGTGAAGCATGAGCACACCTGCATGGTCATAGAGCTTTCCTCCTCTCTCTCCGATGCTAAATTTGAAGATGTCAAAGATTGCACAACTGCAAAGAAAATGTGGGACAAACTAAAGCTTGTACATGGCAGTGCTGCAAATGTTCTAAGAGCCAAGGCAGAAATCCTTAGAGGAAAATTTTCCGATCTTAGAATGAAAGAAGGAGAAAACATCACACAGTACAATAGAAGAATAAAAGAAGTAGTCAATGCTATATGAGGTGTTGGAGGTACACTTGAAGAGGAGATAGTGGTATGTAGAATCTTAAGAACCTTACTATGTGTTGTTGATCTCTAAGTCCTATTGATGATTAGTGACCAACACTTAGTCATTTACTTAGGCAGTTTTAGCTAGCTATCACTATGGCCAAGCTAAAACTATCCAAGGCTAAGCAACATTGCTGAGCAAGATTCAGGTTGCCAATTTGTATCATGCTGAGCCGAGTAGGATAATTAGTGCCAAGTGATAGAGATGTTAAGTGACGAGCAGAACAATTTTTGTATACATGTTTGGAATGATTCAAACTTTGAGGATAAGTGTTCAGGCCAACTTATGTATGCATTTAATATTTTCCTATGGAGTCAGTTATGCATTTAATTGTTTTATCGAATGCATGACCTATTGTAATCATTAATTGTAATACCTTGGAGGTATGGGTATTAGATCTTGATCATTGATATAGATCTCGCTATCAGACTTGAATAGATATATAAGATTGCTTCTAAACCCTATTTTTGGAAGTGTGTGAAGAGAAGTGGTGACTGCATTTTGTAGTGAAATGGATAGAGGGTTATTTTGTTAAGAAGCATAGATCAAGCAGAGTGAAAGCACAGTGAACAGTAGAGTAAAGAGATATAAGATTGTGAGATCATAGAAGGTACTAGAAAGAGGAGATCTGTCATCAACATCTGAGTGCATAATGAAGGATCATTACTTGAAACATTATAATCATTGTATCAGGTGAAAATCTCTTAACAGAGTGGTTCTAGCAGACCTTTCTAAATCTCCTAATAGAGTGCTTACTTTATTTTAAGTTGAAATCCTTTCATAGGGTAGATTATAATGATCTTTAGCTCTTAACCGGGCAGACCTTTAACAGGGTAGATTGCATTTTGTAATCAACATTTGTAGCCCTAACAGGCACATTTTATTGCTGCAGTAATGAAGAATTTTATGGGTGTCATCCCCACCCCAGTTTTACCTATTTGGGTTTCTGGGTTACCAAGTTCTTATGCTATGAGTTATTTATTTCATTGTGTGGATGTTATTTGATATTACATTAGATTCATATATGTATGAATGTGGATCAGTTTATTTTAAGTGTTTAAATTTGAAGATCTAATTCACCCCCCCTCTTAGTATCTTGCTTTACCATTATTGTATTTCCAACAACTGGTATCAGAGCTAAGTTCTCTAAAAATTCATAATTAGCTTGAGAATATAGTTCTTGAGATGGATATCTATAAGATGGGTAAAGTCATTCAGAATCAAAAGATTAATATTCAATTAGCACTATAAGAGCTTGAGACAACAAGACAAGAATTAAAGAAGTCCTTGACAGCAAGGAAAGATTTGGCCAAACAAATGAGTGACACTCATTATTAGGAAGAGGACACCACAAATCTATTTCAGAATGGAGATTCTACTAAGAGTGATGCAGCAATAGCAGATCTACTGGAAAAGAATAGTGCACTATGTGAAGAAGTCAGAAACTTGAAAAAGGAACAAGAAGCCCAATCAATAATAATGTGTGAAGTTGTTAAATAGGAAAAGAAAGTTGAAGATGAAAAGGCTATGGAAGAAGAAGACAAAAGAATGATGACTATCAGACTTGATGAAAGAACACATGATGTACAAACAATGACAGTCAATTAAGTTGACATGGCAAATCAGCTACTACTTGTGAATCAAGAGATCAATAGGAAAGACATGGAGATTGTAAATCTTAGATCTGAGAGAAATCAGTAGAAAGATGAATTGAGATCTGAGAAAGAACTTAACAACAGATTTAATGATCCTAATGTAGCTTTGAGCTACTTTGAACAACTAGTGGAAGCATCAAGAAGACCTAAAGATTCTTCTAGACTAGGTCATACTGAACAACATACAAGCACTAAAGAAGGAGAATCATCTAAGATAGGTGAAAGAAGGTATGCAAAGCCAAGAAACAACAAACCTGTTTGCCACCACTGTGGGAAACCAGGTCATACAACAAAAATTTTCTGAAGCAAGAATGGTAAGTCCAATCCTAAAACTAACTTTAACGGTTATTGCTTTAACTATAATAAGTTTGGACATCAAGCACATGAATGCAACACAAAGGAAAGTAATGCAACTTCCACACCTAGACTCAATGGTAATTGCTATAACTGTCAAAAATATGGTCATAGAGCACAAGATTGCAAATCTAAATGCAAACATTAATGGACATCAAAGGCACAAGAGAAATCACCAAGAAAAGGCAATACTTACAAGTGGGACTACAACACATGGCATCGTTGTCATTACTATGGTGAGTATGGAAATGTTATATAAAACTACATAAGGACACATTTCAGAGGAAAGTCTAAGAGTTGGATGAATGGAAGCCTAGTTTATCATAGTTGTCTAAAAATTGGTCATACAAGGAAATATTTTAAGACTAGGGTACCTGCTCCTATTGTTGACCAGATTAGAGCACAGATGAACTAGACATGGGTTAAGAAGTCTAAACCATGAAGCAGTGAAGTTAGTATAGCCGAGGTCACCCATTCCAATGGATCAGGTGATCAAATCATCTCCAACTAATAAAAAGAGGTATGTAAGGAACTGCATCTAAAATTATTATCTTACATCAATTCCTAACATGAAATGTACCAAAGTCCATATTTGCATATGTTAAGATGCACCATGACACATTTTGAAGACAAATGCCTAGAAGAGCTAATTATACTATAGGTGCCAAGCACCAGTAGTGGACACTAAGGCCGAGTTCTTTAGTGTGTGCTGAGTTCGTTGGCCGAGTAAGTTCTATGATGGCCAAGTTTAGTAAGCTGAGTGGGATGCAAGTTGTGTTAGAAAGCCGATGACAACTAGCTTGTACTAACTTAATGGGAAAAACATTCATTGCAGAAGTTGCAGAATTGATCTTAACGAAGTTAGCATCAAAGATTTCGTCAGTGTGTTGTCAGCAATCCTTAGGTGAACACTGTGAAGTGCTACTTGTTGAGGTACTCTATTCTTCATTTTTTTGAACCCTAATTCCAAGATTATGGCTGCAAGCTCTTCCACACTAGTTAAAAGTATGGAGGGAGAACAAGAGAAAATTTAGTTAGTACAGAATGATGAATGTGCACCTCTCAACTTTCAAGTTGTTCCTAAAAGTGCAATTTAGAGTGATTTGACCAGAGCTCTCTCATCCATTATACCAAAGGTACTCGTGATCCACGATGTAAGATCTTGCTACATCGTTAAAATTGGTGAAGTAGGTGATATTGAATTGAGGAAATCCTACAACAAACTGTGTATTGATGGAGTTCTGAAGGGAGAATTCAAACATTTAGTCAACAAAGGGTTAACTCGTGCCCTAGATTTCCCAGAAGGTTTCAAAGACAAATGGATTAAGGTTATTCTCAGCCGAGTTCATGATATGTGTATGTGGTTGGATAATGGACCAGTCAAGATAAGTAAAAACATGATTCATCGAGTGACTGGATATCCTATAGTTAACGGGAAACAAACAATGAGAGATAATAGAAAAGAGGAAATTACACTAAAAACTAGAGCCATATGGAACAATAGAGGTATGACTATCTCTATAATTAATGACCTAGAACTTGATTTTGGAGTAAGAGTAATCACACATAAGTTCTATCAGTCGATTCGACTAGATAGTGTTCCTTATACAGTCATTGACCAGGCATGGAAGATTGTTAAGAAGAATCATACATATGATCTTGTCGAGCTACAACAAACACAACTAGCTGAGAACCTAGCATAAATAAAAAAAGCTAAGAGCTCATCATGTAAGTTTGGTTCCTTACAAGTCTGTATATTTTTCTACATTCAGGATACATTTCCTACATTGGGAGATATTGTTTGGAGAAAGGATAGACCCATTATAGTTCAGATAAGTGAATGTATTGAGAAATTAGGAAGTAATTTCAATAGCATTATGGGGAGCTATTTTGTGGAATTTAAAAAGAGAATGAGATTTTGAACTAGGATTCCTAGATCACTAGTGGAGAAGCACTATGAAGAAATTTGTTTTCTAGTTGATATGGATAACAAATATATCCAGGATGTGACACCTAGGGTAGCATGTTTAGAAACATTGATGAAGCTTCCGTAGCCATCATTGCACTCCTAGCTGAGGTAATTGATACTACAACATAAATATTTGGTATCTTTGATGAAGCAAAAGTAAAAATTTCAAGAAACTTAAAGGAGGGAACCATGGAGAGGAAAATTGTGAAAAATATGAAGAAAATGGTTGGTTTGGGAAGTGATGAAGAACCTGACGATGCACCTTTAGGCCTATCCACTGGACAAGGTGAAGATATGTCTACAGAAGAGGAAGTCAGTACATCTCAGGAGATCACTAAGAAAGCTAAGAGTAAGAAACCATCAATTGTCATAGTAACCAAGCCGAGTAAAATTAAATCTAAGGTTACACCTCCTATATCTAATCATCTAAGGACTAGAGAATCCACTGTTACTTCTCTAGCAGAACAAACAAAAGTGTATAGAAAGAAGAAGGTTGGAGAAAGAAGTTCTGGAAAGAAAGCTAAAATTGCTCCTAAGACTGAGCCGAGTAAACTAGTAAAGAGACCAAGGAGGAGATTACAATTGGGGATAGATAGTGATGATTAAAAGACTGAGATTGATGAACCCAACAACATACCCATAACACAATTCAAGAAACCAGCTAATATTGATGAGGTATCTGACAATTTGAGAAATTCAGCAGGGTTAGCTACTTTCAAATTCATTAAGTATGAGAAACTGAGTATTGGAGATAAGCATAAAGTTCAGGAAGCACTTTTAGATATGATGATTAATTTTAAGTTAACTCCTATAGAAATAGGAAAACATGTGCCAAATGAACTATATGAGTTTCTGTCAAGCAAATGGGAATTTGCACTTACTACAGAGAGACAAATTAGGGAACGTACTTTAGCCAAGGTGATACCTGAATTGACATCAAAAAAGAGAGAAAAATTCATTGAAGAATACAAGAATAGGTTTGTTCCTAAACCTAGAGGTTATGTTGTTTTGAGAAATGATATTGAAGGATTATTACAACAGAGTACTACGATTTGGAAGGAAATCTTTTGATTGGCAGTTCCAAAAGACAAGAAATTTGCTGAAGGTACATCTGATCAAAAGGCTAAAGAAGTTGAGATTACCCCTGAGCCACAGATGACTCAAGATCAAATTGCTACTGTAAAGAATAAAGATGCATTAGACTCAACAAATTCTGTTGATCTGACTGCAGACAGTCTGATGGACTTCATAATTGATGATTCTAGCAATTTTAATGTTGAGGGATAGGATATGTTGAGTGATTCAAATATTGAGTCACCTATCAGGGAAATTGTGTCATGCCCAAAAGTTGGGCAAAAACACACGAACAAATTTTTTTAATAACGCACTAAAATGGGATACTAAAACAAACACAAGGGTAGCACATGCACACAAAATGGTGCAAAGGGATTGATGAGACCAAAAAAGGTTACAAGGAGGGGAAAAGCTTTCAGATCTATCCTAAAGGATGTCTAGAGCTCCAAACTGGAACTGCACCTAAACTGAGGTAGTTGACCAAAAGTTAGCTAGAGTTGACCAAAAGTCAACTAGAGTTGACCAAGAGTCAACTATACTCTAAAATAAGTGAATAATGAGCACTAGGGTTTGCTAGATCCTAAGGAAGTCTCAAACATGCAAAATGAGGACAGTTGACTAAAAGTTAACTAGAGTTGACCAAAAGTCAACTATACTCCAAACTAAGAGAAGGGACAATCCTAGGGTCTACTCAGTTCTAAAGAGGTCAATGGCATGTGAAATGAAGTAGTTGACCAAAAGGTCAACCCATGTTGACAAAAAATTCAACTGTCTCTGTAAGGCTTGAAACTAGAATCTTAAGGTCCAGATAGTACAGGGATCACCTGGTACAAAAAAAATCAAGCTAAGCGGAGAGGGGTTTGACCCCGGTTGACCAAAAGTCAACTGTGCATGATGCTAGTCAAAGGTAGCGATAATACCCTATAAGATGAATATTACAAAGAATAAGAGTTGTAATCTCCCCCCTAATGATAATTACAACAAAGAAGTCGTTTAAATCAATCTACGATTAATATTGCATTAAGAATACTTAAAGTATTCAAACTCCCTTAATATTTAATTAATTTAACATCTATGAGAAAACTAATAAATTCAAGTTTATTAACTAAATTAAATAGTTTAAACTTTAAAATTAAAATAGAGTAATAACTAATCATTCCAAGTGAGATTATAAACAAATTTAATTCTCCTATTTACATTAAATCAAATCTTAATCTAGAGAATCTATAAACATTATTAAATTCTACTAAAGGCACCTAATATTAATATAGCATATAAATTAATTTTTGACAAAACTCACAACCTAATAGTATGAATATATGAATATATAACTATTAGAAACAAACTAAATTTAAAGTATTTTTATATACCCAAACAAATCTTTAACTAACAAAAAAAAATCCCTAAACCTAAAATATTGCTTGGGCGAGGCGGCGGGTTATTGGGAAGGCCGAAGGTCATGGTGACCGCAGAAGATGTTTTAATGGGCGGCTTAAGACAGGCGGTGGAAGGGGTGGTGCGGTGGTGGCCACAAGCGGCGGCACCACCGCCCACTGACATGACAAGGCAGGATGTCGGGGGAGAGGCGACCGATGAAGGGACTCCACCACCGTAGAACGGCTGCCACAGGAGGAGGTGGGGCAGTGGTGACCGCAGGTGGCGGCACCACCAGCCCGCGGGGGGGGTAAAACAAAAGCCAGGCCGGGGAGGGTTTCCGTTGGTGGTGGCTCCTTCCCTACTGTGCTTTGCACAGTGGGAGGGCCGATGTCTGCACGGATCCCCAACCCTAACTAAAAAAAAAATGAAGAAACCAGGATACAAGGCGTTTTTGGCCCAGCATAAAAATTTAAATTTAATATTAAATGTTTTTCTTTTTTTTTTTATACTTAAAGCAATGGAACATTAAAAGGAATTTCTTTAGATAAGTAAGTCAACAAGAAATTTACATAAATAAATAAAAAATGTGTTTGGACTGGTGAAGTATGGGACTGTATCTCCCAAAATAGGGAGTACATCCCATAATCATTTTTTAAATTTTAATTCACCATTTGATCCTATATTTTATTCTCCACATTATGGTGAAAGAAAATTTTAAATCCAAACCCCTTTTTTTTTGACAAATTTTTTTTTAAGAATTTTACTAAATATATTTTTTTTTGAAACACAACCAAAATTCAAAACTAAATTTAAACTACTACCAAATTATTTTTTATTTTTTTTTTGAGAGGGAAGAATATAATTTTAAGAAAACAAAATTTGATGAGCATTCGTAATTCTAAATTACTCAATAAAAAGGGAGTAAAAGACTTATTTAATAATAACAATTATTTGGCATTGAGATTTACATCTTCCTCCATAAGCATTTAAAAGTGACATACATAGTGTATTTTTCAATAACCACTTCTCTCAATTCAATACAATAAGATTACACTTTCCAATGGAACTCCATATATCTATAAGGACATTAAAAGTTTTCCCAAGCGATAAAGATTACAATTTACTGAGGACCTTCATAACAACATAAAAAAAAAAAAAAACATCATCAACAATAAGGGTTATAGGCCATAATATTATAGTGGTACTCATCTTTCACATATAGGTAGGATACATCTTCAGTGTCTCATATGTACCTGATATAAGGTGAGATTGACCATGGAGGCTCACCTCCCAACCTAGGCCTTTACAAGGCTACCCCCGAGCTTGGGGATCCAATCTGGGATGGGTTACAAAAAAAAACACCCAACAAGAAGGAAATGAAAAAGAGACTCAAACCCAAGAAAAATTTCCCACATTAGGATGAACAAGAGGAAGTATCTCCAAGAGACATTCATACATTTAGATCCATATAAGACATCAACATAAGATGAAACTAAATCAGAACATAAACATCTCAAAAGTACCCTGATTACAAAATCAGGTGCTTAATATATAACACAGGATTCCACTGATCCTCAAATGTATAAAAAGTCTCTGATAGTCAAAGTATGTCAAAGCATAAACTACTAAAAGCATGAGAAAAAAATAGTAAAACTATAACAGTCTAATGTAGGTCTCACAAATTGAGACTAAAGGAGGAAAGACCACTGAATCTGAAGAGAAAATTGATGAGATAATTGAAGTAATCAATGATCAGATAGGTGAAGAGAAAAATCAAACAGATGCACAAGAGGTAACTTCACAAAATCCACCTATTTTAGAGGTTGTCAAAATAGTTTTAGATAGTGGTGTAGTGATGAAGGATAATGTTGACAAGCCTAAGGAACAAGAGGCAGTGCAAGTGTTGGTTGATCTACCACACTCTACATCATCCACTCCCACAGGTCCTAAAACTGGAAGTATGCCTGATCCTCAGAAAATCTTGATAGAATTGAAAGAGGTAATGGACATTGTCATTGTTGAAGAGAAGGAAAGTTCTGAAGAAGAAGTCTCAAATTCTAGATGTCACATTAGATGAGGTAATTGTGATTCCACAATGGGATCCCAATGAATTGTCTTTTGAACAAAAAGGAACTCTTCAAGAATTAATTAAGAGGAAGAAGAGACAGGAAGAAATGAAAATAGAATAGAAGCAAAAGCAGGTGTTGCATGACATCAAGGATATCTTTACAAAGGCTTTTGACTTGGATGATGAAATGGCTCAAGCTCCAATTATTGATCAGTTAGTTCAAATTGTATAGAAGGTAACTAATGATGATATTAATAGAAATGAAAAACTTCTAAAATGGTCCGAGAGGAGATTCTAGAGAAAAGTTCTAGAGAAAATCTCATAAGAGATTCCAACAAAACAGGTTGAAATTTCTACTCTTGTAGAAATTTTGGAGAAAGTTACAGAAAACATTTATTATTTGTATAGGAAGCTATGTGATGTTGAATTCTTCAAAAAGGATAATCTATAGCTTGTTGAGAAGCTACATTTAGATTTAAGATCAACTAGGAACACTTTGGGTAAGGATGCTACCTCTAGCTCCTTACATTTTACTAAGTTGATCAATGCACAATGTAATATTACCGAGATTATGGATGAAGATGGTCAGATTAGGGCCAAATTGATCACCATTCAGACAAGACTCTTGCCTCACTTGGAGGTAATACGAAGGAACTTTTAGATGCAAAAGAGTTATCACAGAGAAATGCAAATCTCTCAACTACAGAAAGTTTAGTGAGTCTAGCTGCTGAGCTAGAGATAAAATTGGAAGTTATGAAGGTTGCCAAGGATAGTTAGGATACTACATTTGCATCCACCCTACAGCTTCATAAACAATTTTTGGATAAGTTTAAATTAACCCCACCTGCAATCAGTGACTAAAACAAGGGGGAAGTTGGTAAGGATATAGTATGATAAATCAGTACAAAACTTTTTGAAGTCATGTATTCTATGTAACTTTTTGTAGGCATGTATTCTATGTAACTTTTTGTATGTATAATTCTGAGTATGTTCCTAGGGGGAGTACTTAGTATACTTAGGCAACATTTTGATGGAATGAAATGAAGAAATGATAAGTGTGTTTTTGCCACTAATATCAAAGGGGGAGATTGTTGATCTCTAAGTTCTATTGATGATTAGTGACCAACACTTAGTCATTTACTTAGGTAGTTTTACTTGGCTATCACTATGGCCGAGCTAAAACTATCCAAGGCCGAGCAACATTGTCAAGTAGTATTCAAGTTTCCGAGTTGTATCATGCCGAGCTGAGTAGGATACTTAGTGCTGAGCGATAGAGATGTTAAGTGCCGAGGAGAACATTTTTTGTATACATGTCTGGAATGATTCAAACTTTGAGGATAAGTGTTTAGGCTGACTTGTATAAGATTTTTGGGTCGACTTATTTACGCATTTAATATTTTTCTATGGAGTCAGTTATGCATTTAATTGTTTTATCCTATGCATGACCTATTGTAATCATTAATTGTAATACATTGGAGCTATGGGTATTAGATCTTGATCATTGATCTAGATCTCACTATCAGACTTGAATAGATATATAATATTTATTCTAAACCCTATTTTTGGAAGTGTGTGCAGAGAAGTGGTGACCACATTTTGTAGTGAAATGCACAGAGGGTTATTTTGTTAAGAATCATAGATCAAGTAGAGTGAAAGCATAGTGAATAACAGAGTAAAGACATATCAGATTGTGAGATCATAGAAGGTACTGGAAAGAGGAGATCCATCATGAGCATCTGAGTTCATAACGAAGGATCATTACTTGAAACATTCTAATCATTGTATCAAGTGAAAATATCTTAACAGAGTGGTTCTAGCAGACCTTTCTAAATCTCCGAACAGAGTGCTTACTTTATTGTAAGTTGAAATCCTTTCATAGGGTATATTGTATTGATCTTTATCTCTTAACCAGATAGACCTTTAACATGGTAGATTGCATTTTGTAAGCAAATTTTGTAGCCCTAATAGGCACACTTTATTGCTGCAGTAGTGAATAATTTTGTGGGTGTCATCCCCACCCCAGTTTTACCTATTTGGGTTTTTGGGTTACCAAGTTCTTGTGTTATGAGTTATTTATTTCTTTGTGTGGATGATATTTGATATTACATTAGATTCATATATGTATGAATGTGGAACAGTTTTTTTTAAGTGTTTAAATTTGAAGATCTGATTCACCCCCCTCTCAGTATCTTTCTTTCCCATTATCGTATTTCCAACACCTGTATATGCTATTAGAGTTTCTACCATTCAATAAATGAGAGCAGTAGCAAACAACATAGTTACTCTTGATAGTTTAATTAGTAGGCTAATTTAATTTGAGATGAATAACTTTGATAATAGTGTCTTACCAAACTTAGAGTCTTCATTTAAGTCTTCTATGAGAATAAGCAAATCAAGTCAGAGACACACATCTAGAAGAGATAGTGAAAGTGAAAGTGATGAACAAGATCTAGATGAAATAGAAGCAATCATGGAAAGGAGAATGTAGAGAGGCAAAGGTAAATACAAAGGCAAGTTACCTCTTGTATGCTTTAATTGTAGAGAGATTGGAGACTTTGCTGCAAGATGTCCCAACAGAAGAAAACATGACAAAGGTAATGACAGACCTTTTGAGAAGAAATCTGACAGAGATGATAACAAAGATTACATAAGTTACCAACAATCAGAAAGAAGAGATACTCGAGACTACAAGGATAAAGACAAGAAGGCTAGCTACCTAGCTTCTTGCAAAGATGAAGATACTGACACTGAACCTGATGAAGACATTGAGATGGTATTTGTAGCTGTTAAAGATGATTCAGATGGAGATGAATGGTATGTAGAAATTGCACTCATATCTAAGGTTAGAAAGAATGATATATGGATTATAGATAGTGGCTTCTCTCACCACATAACCGGTGACAAAGAAAATTTTAATACTTCTGAGTATTATAATGGTGGTACAGTAAGAATGGGTAATTATACACCTTGTCCGGTTGAAGGTAAAGGAACTATAATGTTAAATAACATGATTAAATGTGAAAATGCTTATTGGGTAAAATGATTGAATTATAATCTATTGAGTGTTTCTCAGATGAATAATTCAGGTCACAGGGTAGCATTTGAGAACAAGAAGGAAAATATATTCAATGAATTAGGAAAATTGATTGGTAGCGGTGAATAGACTAAAGGTAACTTATTCTATCTGAATGATACTAACACCACTTGCTTAATGACAAGAAATGAAGACATATGGTTGTGGCACAAATGATTGTATCATGTGAATTTAGACAACATGATAAAAATAAGCAGAATAAGAAATGTAAGAGGCTTACCAACAATGAAAAATCTAGACAACATCATGTGCAAAAATTGTCAAAAAGGTAAAATGACAAAGTCTAGTTTCAAAAGTAAAACCCATACATCTGATGATATTCTAGAATTAGTAATGCAGTGCAAGGTAGGAGAATCCCCAATGGAGATGTCCTATCCCACAGCAAATATCCACACAATAGAAGATAATAACAATACAAAGATTTATATCCACACAATGCAAATACTCATAATAGAATCATCATATTTTCATCCAACATGCCCGACTGTAAGGCCTTCCGGGTTACGGCCAAATACAATGCAATTACAATAGAAACTTTGTAAGATCTTGCAAGATCCAAACTAAAATCTAGCTAGCCTAGATCCACACACTGGTAGGAACCCCCAAGGAAGATCTAAACTTGTGCTCGCAAGCCCACCAAGAAATCCCCTTATTTCCGAAGCCGCAGCCACTAGCTCTTCTCAAAACTCGCTTCTCTACCTCTTCCTCTTCTCTAGGATGAATGAATGAATCAATAAAGACTTCCCCTACAACCCCTACTTATAACAATCTAAGCCATAGGTCGGCCCTGAACATAAATTAAATACAAATACTGAAATTAAATGCCACAAGTCGGCCAACAATAACAATTAAATGCCCAAAATTGAGGTCTTAGTAAAATTGTGATATCTCCTAGCTCCGGATAAATTAGGACTCATGCTTTGAACCGTAGGTAGAAATATAGGCCCTCTTCAATCCCTGAAATTTGTATCCTCTAAATATTTGTGGAAAATTACTTATATGGCCTATAATAGGCACCAAATTCCTAAGCAAGGCCGAGCTCCTCCCAGTCCATGCCAAGCAACCAAGACCATGCCAAGTTCCATTAAATACATC
>MU223335.1:2737053-2773975 GCA_018584345.1 Thuja plicata | reverse complement strand
CTAGGTGATACACCAAAATTAGGGTTTGGATCTCAGTATAGAGGGATGAAACCAATGGAGGAATTAGGTCCAATAAGTCACAACTCACTAGATAGGCTTGCATAAGTATTTCATAGGAGGGTCTGAATAAAGGACTCGACCTATGACCTGCAAACAAGTATCTTTTTCTGCAACTAGGTGTAGGAATGAGACAAGACTGCTAGGGGTTGTAGTATACCCACAAAACATCTAAAATCAGATCAGACGTAGTAACACACAAAAGCATAGAAAGTGAGAGGGAATATGAACCCCAATTTCCATTAACAACATTCACAAACTTCAATCCAATAAGAGATAATCAAGATAGTGAAGACAAGGATAAAACAAATATCACAAGTACCTCAAGAATGTCTTAATCGTCAATGGGAATCACAGATGCAAGAAACCACAAGGGTAGAAAGATTGCCATAAATTGGTCTCTGAGAGAAAAGAAATCTCTTTACAATTGCCTATTCTGAGCACTAAGGCTCCCAAAAAAACTTTAAATACAACACTCCACTGCACGCAGGCAGGAGTCGCAAAAACTTAACTAGGGTTACAGATTTTACAATAGAATAATCCACCCTAGAACAAATCTAATCCGGTCATAAATGCTCCAAAGATGAATCTCGATCAGATCATATTTTTTCCTTTGCGCCCATCCCTGTACTTGATTATGCCCGCAGACAAGAAACCCAGGTCCATCAGTTCTACTCTGCAAATAGGCCTTGCCATGAATTCTCACCAACTGATCATATCTTCCCAAGACAAGAAATGACCCCTGACGGCTGCCCAAACCTCTTCATCAATGAGTCCTCAACTCATAATTATGCTTTTTGGCCAACTGCATTTTGGAGGGTAATAACTTCCTGATCAGATCATGTAGCTTGTCTAGCCACCGCTTAGCCCTTCCAGTCATCCCTTCAAAATATCAACATAAATGCTCCTCTACAGAAGCAGTCTTATCCCCCTAGAAGAGTCACAAAAGTCTTTGATTTTCCATAACTCTTCTGCAGCCCCCAAAAATGCATCTTTTAATCTTTTCAAAGCTGATCTTTCCACCTGTAAAATATCTGATTTAGATCGTCTGAGAACAATCTGATCTCTCTGTCTCTGTTCACCGATACTGAAACAAATCTAATCAAAGATTAGCAGACTATTTTGTGCATAATTTCCTTCAATTTAGAATTCTGACGAACCTCTGAAACTACTGCAAGACGAGAAAAACATCTATGTTCTACGTATTCTATCCTAATCCCCTGTGTGAGTGAGCGATGACATCTATCTTTTTACTCGGTCGCAAACTCGTGAGACTTTATTCTCTGCTTACATTTCATGTGCGAGTGCGCGACCATACACTTCTTCCTTTCAGTCGCTCACCCGCAAGCTGTCTTCTCTTTCACCTCATTGCTCGGCAACTGCGCGATGACACCTTCTCCTTCTTCAATCGCTCACTCGCGAGTAGTCTTCTCTTTGATTGTCATTTCTCAGTGACTGCGCGACGACCATTGCCTTTCTTCAATCGCTCACTCGCAAGTTATTTTTCCTTTGTCTTTATTTCTCGATGAGTGAGCGACGACCTTCTTTTTCTTTATCGCATGCTCACGAGCCCTTATGAATTTATCTGAATTGCTCGGCGACTATGCGATGGTGTCTTTCTTGAACTCATCGCTGACTCGCAAGCTATTTTTTGTTCACCTTTATTCACTAGAAACTGAGCGATGAGCTCCTGATTTACCTCATCGCATAGTCACGGGCTGCTACTTGATCATCTTAAAACATTGGCGAGTGTGCGATGAGTTGATCAGTCCCTTTGGTCGCTCAGTCGTAGACCCATATCAACTTTGAAAAACTGTCTGTGCGACTGAGCATCGAGTCCTTTGTCTAGCTTGTCACATACCCGCGAGCTCATAACCCGACTTTGACAAGGCCTTGTGACTATGCAACGCATACCTTTTAGCGCTAAACCCGTTCAGTCGCACACAAAATATAACTAGACCCAAGTGGATCACGACTGTGCGATTCCCCTTCTCGGACAGCTCGTCGCGAATTCACAGACAAATCAGAGCTACTCAAAAATAGACTGCGATTGCATGATGACATGATTTACAACTCGTCGCACACTCACAGATAGAGCAAAACTCTTCATAAACAGTTTAGGATTGCGCGATGACCCTCGATTGCAACTTGTCACGCAGTCGCGCAATATAAGGACATGACATAAAAACTAATGCGACAGAGCAATGAGCTGAGACATAACTTCAAAAAGGGACATGACCATTTTTTTTGCGTGGTAAACACAGGATTTGAATAAACAGGCACCTTTAGGAGGGATAAAAGGATTTAGACGGACACACAGGATGGAAAATTGCATAGGATGGAAAATTTGGGCAACAGCTACATACAAGATGACCCCTCAAAAAGATTAGGAGATTGCCAAGCAAATACAAGAAATTATAGACCAAGGTATCATTAGGAGAAGTATAAGCCCATGTATTTTTGCTACTATCTTAGCCCCTAAGAAGGGAGGTACTTGGATGTTGTGCATTGATTATGGGGCCATTAATAGTATTACCATTAGGTATAGATTCCCCATCTCAAGGATATGAGACCTAATGGACTATTAGGGGATGCCAAGTACTTTACTAAGATTGACCTCAAGAGTGGATACCACCAAATTAGGGTCAACGAAGGGGATGGGTAGAATACTATCTTAAAGAGTATTGATGGTTTGTATGAGTGGCTTGTTATGCCATTTTGGCTATCTAATTCCCTAAGCACTATTACAAGGCTATTGAATGAGGTGTTGAAGGACTTCATTTGTACATTGGTAGTTGTATATATTTATGATATATTGATCTTTAGTAAAACTAGAGAGGAACACCTTAAACATCTAAAAAATTATGTTTAGAAAATTTCATGAGGAATAGCTAATGATAAATTTGTACAAGTGTGAGTTCATCAAACAGGAACTAGTGTACCTTGGCTTTGTATTGGCACATGTGAATCTCAAAATTGATCCATGAAAAGTGGAGGTAATTGTAAATTGGCCTACTCCTAAGGCTACTACAAAGGTGAGAAGCTTTCATGGTTTGGATCAGTATTATGGAAAGTTCATCAAGCAGGTCAGTGCTATATGTGCACCTATGCTAGACACCATTAAGGGTGGAATGAGAACTATGTTCAAATGGAATGATCAAGAAAATTAGGGTTTTGAGTATTTTAAGAAAAAGGATAGCTACTCAATGTATTTTTGTTCTTCCTAGCTTTGAGAAACTATTCATAGTGGAGTGTAATGCTAGCAACATTTCCATAGGGGTTGTCTTGAGCCAGGATGGAAGACAAGTGGCTGAGAAGCTCAGTGATGCAAAGAGGAAGTACTCTTCCTATGACCTAAATTTGTATGCTCTATTATAAGACATATGGAAATGGAGACACTACCTCCTTCCTAAGGACTTTCTAGTTTATAAAAACAAATAGGCGCTAAGTTTCCCCAATTCCCAAGACAAACTCAGTCATAAGAATATGAAATGGGTGGAGTACATTCAAGCATATACATTCACCATAAAACATAAGAAGGGGAAACATAACAAAATTGTTGATGCACTAAGTAGGAGAATCTTGATAGTACAAGAGGTTTAATTGAAGAGCATTGGAATTGATAGCTTCAAGGACTTATACTCAAAGGATGGAGACTCTATAGAGGCCTACAAGAGATGCAAGGAGTACCAAAAGCATTTTCATTGTCAGTTCTCTGATTACACTTTGAAAAATGAATTATTGTTTAGAGGTGGTCAACTCTGTGTACCTAGAGGGTCAATGAGGGTAAATTTGATTCAAGAAAAAAAAATGGATCCCTTAGAGGACATTTTTGAGTCAATAAGACTTAAGAGTTAGTACAAAGATACTATTATTGGCCAAGAATGAATCTTGATGTTAGGAGATATGTAGAATGTTGCATTGTTTTCCAAAAGGCTAAGTCACTTCTTCCAATGCTGATCTCTATCAACCCCTTCCCATTCCTATTAGACCATGGGAATTCCTTAGCATGGATTTTGTAGTAGGCTTACAAAGCACAAAGCAAGGATTTGATATAATTTATGTCATAGTGGAAAGATTCGGTAAAATGACACCCTTTATACCTTGTAAGACTATCCATGATGCTTGTTAGATTGCTCAATTATTTTTCAAGGAAGTGGGGAGTATTAACGGATCGCCTCTTAGTGTAGTGTCAGATTGAGACTCAAAATTTATGACTCATTTTTGGAAAACATTGTGGCACAAGCTTGGCACTGATTTGTCTTTTGGATTTGGATACCACCCTCAGATAGATGGTCAAATTGAGGTGGTAAATATGATCCTAGGTAACCTTATAAGGTGCCTCACTAAGGAATATAGTCAGAGTTGGGACCAAATATTATCCCAAGCTGAATATGCCTACAATTATATACTTAATAGGACAACTGGTAGAATCCCATTTGAATTTGTCTATAGAATGCACCCAAGGGGTATTCTGGAGCTTAGAGATTTAGGAGATGGAATCTAAAGGAGTGGATATGAAGAGGATTTTTCCCATGCAATGAAAGAGGTCCATGATTGAGTTAAGAAGTCACTGACAAAGAAGATTGCTAAGATCAAGCAGAAGGTTGATGAAAAGAAGAAATATATTCAATTACAAGTAGGAGATCTTTTGATGGTTAATTTGAACAAGGAAATATTGTATAAAGGAGTCCCCAAGAAGTTTAAAATGAGGAGTTTGGGACCCTATACTATTCTAGATAAGTATGGCCATAATGCATATAAAGTGGAGCTTCTTGAGGATATAGAAATTTTTCCTATCTTTAATGTAGCAGATCTAGTCCTATACAAGGGATCAATTCTTGATTTATATCACAGTCTCATAGAGGTGATACAAGAAGTGGAATACCTATAGTTATGTTCCACATCATCTCCAAAAGAAAAGAAGATCCTAAATTCATGAGTGAGCAAGAATAATAGACATAAGATCTATCTAGATAATTTGGTCAAATGGAAAGGGAAAGAAGATGCATAGGCTACATGGGTCAAAGAAATAGACCTCAAGAATTTAGGAATTGATCCTAACTTGATCAGTCTAGAAGTGACATAGGTTATTTTGTTTAGGAGTATGGTGCAAGAGCACCTAGGACATCTCTTAAGGACCCGTGTTTTTTTTGGCTTGTACTGACCCTATCTAGGTAAGAGGTGTTTTAAGAGACATTATAAGTTCTTAAGTATGTTCTTTTTAGAGGAGCTAGGTTAGATTTAATCTAATTTAGAAGTGCTTTGTTGTTAGTTAGTTGTTTTTTCTTAAGGTCTCTTTTGATGCTTAACTTTCAATTTTGGGAAAAAGGAATTAAAAATATTGAGAAAGAGTATAATTAATCCTAAAATGGCTTCTATGATTATTTTAAATCATTCTATGAAGTTTAGAAGTCATCTAATTAAGTTAGAAGCACATTTGCAAAAAATATCAAAATGTTGTCATGACAGCATTTGCAACTTTGCAAAGTTGCATAACAACATTATCCAAACAAGGAAAAAATATTTTTTTTAGAGCATGGTATGTGTCCCAACTACCTGCACCTATGGGGAGGATTTGTAAAAGCTCCAAGGAGCCCAAATCCAAAGGTTAGAATTATTTTTGGAGAAATACAAGTTCAGTTCTTTTGCACTATATATCTGGTTGTCCTAGATAGTTAGAGTATTTTGTGTTGCAAGTTCCTTTAATGGTTTCAATCCACCATTTATGTGTGGAATTTGTTTATTTAGTGTTGTTCCTTTCTTTTTTCATTGACTTAAAGTTATTTTCTCTTCTTTACTTTTGGTTTGTAAGTACTTTTGTAAAGGAGCTAGTCTATGGACTGTCCAGGACTCCATTGTGGATATATGGCTCCCACATGAAACCCGACTATAGAATTATCATGTGCTTGAGGTAAATTTTAGGGGATCCTATTTAAAGTAAACATATGGAAGGAGAAGTCCTAAAATTTAAGTTTTTTTTATTTTATGAGAATGCCCTAGGCGAGTCCAGAGCAACCCGACTAGGAGTTTGCATATGTTAATTGGTGGTTGATTGTAGGGGTTCGATTGATTTGATGAATCCAAGTTGTTTTAAGGTTTATTTAGAGTTTTGAAAAGACCCTTGAGGAAGATTGGAGCTTGGCCAATCCATCTGAACATATTTTGAATCCTTAATCAGTTGACTAGTTCAAGGAGAGCCTATTAGCACTAGAAACCCTTAAATGTAGGAATTACCTATATACAAATGAACTGGAGAAGGGAGACCTAAAAACTCTTGAATAAATCCATAAAGGGTGTATGTATCCAACATTACTTTGTTGGTGTGTTTGGTAAAGTTCTCCAAGATTGGGTTAAAACTAGTGAAATAGACCTAATAGACCTAATAGGCCTAAAAAAACAAAGAAACAACATTGAAACAAGAATCTTGAAATCTATGTTCAAGACCTTGATACCTAAAGATAAAGGGATAAAGTTCATATTGTGGGAGGAGTGGGAAGATATTTAACCCCCTACAAACACTAGCTAATCAACAAGGATGCTATCCTTCTTCACTTTGAGCTCCACAAACTCAGGCGGGTGTACCTATCTTAAGATTCACTGATTCACAAAGAATCTTACAGTGGATCAGGGATTTATAATAATTCTTCTTTTTAAGTTCTCAGAACTAGGAAGGTTAACCTATTTATTCTCTCTATAAGGAATCACTAAAATGGACTGTATTCCTCAATACAATCAACTAAACATACATATTCTTGATAATAGAAAGTAAAGATTTTAATATTTGAATGATTGATGATGATAAATACCTTTGATAAGTTAGACCAGTGCCTAATATTTGGCAAAGAGTCCAATAAGATGTTAATCAACACAACCCCAATTAATAAGAACATAGAAAAGATCCTAGATAGAGTGCCTTACAAACTATCCTTTCATTTTCACATCTATCTATCATATTTTCATACTAATACCCTGCCCTCTGGGATTACTCACAAGACTGACTCCTTCCTTGAAGGAAGCTCACAAGTAACTGCATAGTTACCTTGTAACCAGCATGTTTAGAATGCCTTACAGACTAAACATACAAGAGCATGAACAAAAGTAAAAAAAGACATCACAGATCTGAAACTAGAGATTCCACTGTATTTTATTAATGTCACTCTACTTCAAAACATTCAAAATAGACACAAAGCTTCAAAACTAAACCATAATTTGATGTCTGCTATGCAGCTGTAAATTCACCATCCTTGTTACAATGGAGAAAAACCCAGATATAGGAGAAAGAAAAAATAAAATCCATCACCGACACCTGTCTGTCCCCAAAATATCTGTAACTACTTCAAACTGGAATTGTAAGAATATAATACTATCTGTACTCAAAAGGCTCACAAAATTAGAGTCTTCATTCTGATACCTTTCTAGTGATATATAATACTCTATACTTTGGACAAAAAATGCCCCATGAATTACTTATCAAACTTCCATCTCCCGTGCACATTTGATAATTTGAAATATTTAAATCTTCTTTCAATAGTTTGACTGTTGAATTAAGATAAAATTTCAATTCAATATTTCAATTTTATCTTTTTCTGCACAGACCCCAGGCCCCACGTGCCACATGGCATCACCTGATTCACCCAGAAATCCACCTAGGCACCTACATGTCTGGCTTGTGCCACATGGTGCCCTCAAATTTGTCCACAGGTTCTACTGGATGCCTGCATCATCCTAATTTTTCCTCCTATCTAAGAGACACATGTCGCACTGTCAAGATCCCATGAAGGTAACCACCTTGCATCTTTATCTTCAAGGTTTAACGATAACTATTGATTTTACTTCGGGATGCATGCCATTTTTTGGATGCATCTTGCTATGAGAATGCCACCTCATCACCACCTGGGTGCCATCTCATCCACCTTGTTGTAACCCACACCACATGGTGGCCTTTCATGATCCCGCGAAGCTCAGATGTTCATCATCTTTCATGGCGGAGTTAATGATAGTCATTGGATCTGCTATGCTCCCATGTGATCTGCCAACTTGATTTTGCGAGTTCTGCCAAAATTGGTTGTTTAGTCACCAGTCAGTCTCAGCATGGTTTTTTGAGGAATAACCATGGCTCATGCACGTGCATAGCCTCTAGCTTCATCTTCAAATTTGTATGTAAGCCCTTTTTCTTATAAACATTGTAGATCGCCAAGTTCCATGCATGTGGGACTAAGATGTTTTAGTTTTTAAATCTTACCTTATGTTTTGTCTCAAAATAAAGTAGGGCCACATTGCACACTAAGTCTTCAAGCCTACGTCCTTCAAGAGCTCTCTCTCTTCTTCAAATCATATATTGAGTCATTTAGTACATAAAGCATAAATACAACAACTGCACAATGCATGTGGGACTAAATCCCTCAACTCATTCACTAAAATCCTGCGTTGATGCCTGGAATTTTGTATTTGCCTAAAATTTTTAATGTTCTATCTTGTATTGATTCCTTATTAAACCAGTGTGGGCTTCATCCTCTCTAGCGTAGGGTCTCTTCATCTCCCATACATGTAAAAATATAGTTTTATACTTGCCAATCTCTATACCATATCTGGCATAGCTTCTTTGACTAGATTACACTTGGCAGTAGCATTTGTATTCGCAAATTTTAAAAGTTTTTACTCCATTCTATGTGCAAGTCTCCAATTCTATTCACAGGGAGAACTAGGTCTCTATTGCTTGGACAATATGCAGGACATTCGCAACAGACCTATCATTTGCAATGAAAGTTTTATTGAAAACAAGGTATTACCTCCTGTGCACCCACTTTTCAATTGATGGTTGCATTTGATACTTGTGCAACCTTTCAACATAGCGTGGCATTATCTTGTTTAGTGTAGAATGCTATATTCAAACCCAACGCAGACTTTGTATTTGATTGGAATTTTTCTTTTAAAATGTCTTCTTTTCTAGCATGGCTTCTTTTTTGGCACACGCTCTTTCCTCGCTTCCAGTGCTGGATTGCAAGACTTGCTGGAACCTCTGCTATTACACAAAACAATTAACACGCGTTGTCATGAGTCCACATTATCACTTGCATTTGATTTTGGTTTTGAAGTTTTAATGAAATGTCCCTTTAAGTTAGCACGTGGAATCTCCTTTGAACAATTTATCCAACCTTAACACTTCCAGTAAATGAGACCAATAGAATTCTTGTATCTTCTGCTATGGCTTGTCTAGTTTCTACCATATCACAGATGCAGGTGAAAATACCACTGGTAAAGCCATTTCGCTCAAACACCTTAGTAATTAGTTTTGTTATTGCCACACTAATCAACGGTGTAGTTGGAGCACCTTTCCAAACAATGCAATTACCACAAACCAAAGCAATGCATGCATTCCATCCAAGTACAGCAGCTGGAAAGTTGAAAGCAGTAATTACACCAACTATGCCAAAAGGATTCTATACCTCCATCATCATATTATTTGGTTGTTTTGAAGGTATAATAAAACCATTCAACTGCCGAGTTAAGCCTACTGCATAGTCACACATGTCAATAATTTCTTGAACCTCCCCTATGTCCTATGGGAGTATTTTACCCATCTCCAATGACACAAGTATACCAAGAAGCTCTAATTTTGACCGCAAAGCTTCCCCAATCTATCTTTCAATTTCACCTCTCTTTGGAGTAGGAGTTTGCATCAACATTTTACTAGCTTTTCCACAAGATTTAATGCTATCTTCATAGTCTTCAATAGAAGTTTCAACCACTATTGCTATCGGGTGGTTATTGGTAGGATTATCTGATGTAATAGTATTTCCATTTCCTTTCCACATTGCATTTCCATTACACCTTAGATTATGGGGTTGTAACCCTAGCATGTTAAAGAAGTCATACTCTCTTCTTGCAAAGGCCACTGCCATAGTGCACGAGCAGATAGAGAAGGATCCTTAGCAAAGATGTAAAACTCTCTAGGAACCACCTCTTTATAGTCATAGACGTTTAACTCCACCCTTCAATTATTATTTCAACATGATTGTCCTTGCCACAAATTTCTTTTAAGTTTTCCTTCCGTGTTTTTGCCGCGTTTTTAGCCATGGAAATTTTGTCAAACTTAGCCTCCCTTGTCAGCCATCTTACAAATCAATTCAATAAGATACTTGTGAAGCATAATCTATCTTCACTTTATTTTGTGGATTCTCACACTGACACAACTCCAATATAATCATCCTAAAACATTGAAATGGTAGTCAAATATAAGCCAATTTTATACCTTTGCAAATTGATCATCAAGATTCACAACTGGCCTTCAAAACTGAAGAAATCAAGAAACTAGAATGTGGCACTTAGCACATAAATTCTATGATTGACATTATTTCCTATTGCAAAGTGAAATATAACGAAACAAAATAGGTGGAAATA
Source organism: Thuja plicata (assembly GCA_018584345.1). Taxonomy (NCBI): domain Eukaryota; kingdom Viridiplantae; phylum Streptophyta; class Pinopsida; order Cupressales; family Cupressaceae; genus Thuja; species Thuja plicata. The sequence goes on along the minus strand of MU223335.1, from coordinate 2,763,514 downwards.
TTTCAAACATCCAAGTTGGCCCTTCAAACAATTTTGCAAATTACCCTGTCAAATAAAAATGAAATGCATCTAGTTTTGACTTTGTAAAAAAGTCAAGCCACCCCCTGAAAACCTGAGCTTCTCGACATTGGAAGTATGCTACATGGAGAGTATGGGTTCATAAGGAAAACTCATGATGATCAACCGATCACATTTCGCAGACCTTTGTTAGTAGCCACTGGAAATTACAAAAAATGACATGAGGAATACTGATTTCTGTAAACATTTAATGAAACAACTTGAAACTCAAATTTAATGACCTAGGATGTCTTCAAATGCCAAAACAAAGGTGAGGAGTAATTTGACATGCATGGTAGACCCCAGAATCATATTAGGGAAAATAGGCACAAAAAGCACTTATAGGGGTCAAAATGCAAAATTTTAACATGGTACTTCAAAAACCCTTACTGCATTTTTTAGTCCCAACAGTGGCTCTCTCTGAGGATGCTTAAACACAAGATTATAGAAAGAAACCAGATCTCTAGAACAAGAAGACCATTCAAAACTTCAAATCAGACTTTCTCCTCACTTTCTCTCTGTTCTCTCTTATTTCTCAAAAACTAGGAACCCCTTTATTCGAAAGCAAACACACCACACGATTGAAAGGGAAAGAAAGCAACTATACAAACAGGAAACTTATTTACAAAGTCTCAAAGCCCCAGAATAGGATTCATCTTTTGCCTCTATCAAACATATGATTTTCATTTCCAAAAATCTGAGGTAAATTGAGGCTATCATATCCATTCACTTGATCAAAAATGCTGCCCTGAATCTTCAACATATCAAACAAAAGGTAATCAGAAAACTTATCATTACTTGGCAAAAAAAAGTCATTAAACTGTTGTGCATGCTGATCATAGTGTGACATCAAAACATCACACCCTTCCCTATTGCTGACTTTCTAGAAGAAGAAACATTCCAGCTCACTCTCATGGCAGAAAACATCCACATTCTGAATATTAGTTTGCACCAAAGAATATACCTTTTTTACATCAGCACCTTGCAAATTAAAAAAGAATGTCTCAAAGAAAAAATCTGATTGCACAAATTCAGAGACAACTTGCTGATCCCAACTCCTATCAGCATCTTATGAACAAGTATCATCAATCAACCACCTTCACCTATGGGGAGGATTTGTAAAATCTCTAAGGAGCCCAAATCCAGAGGTTATATTTTTTTTTGGAGAAATACAAGTTTGCTTCTTTTGCACTATATGTCTGGTTGTCCTAGACAATTAGAGTATTTTGTTTTGCAAGTTCCTTTAATGGTTTCAATCCACCATTTGTGTGTGGAATTTGTGTATTTAGTGTTGTTTCCTTTCTTTTTACATCAATTTGAAGTTCTTTTCTCTTCTTTACTTTTGGTTTGTAAATACTTTTGTAAAGGATCTAGTGTATGGACTATCCACGACTCCATTGTGGATATATGGCTCCCACATGAAACCCCAATGTAGAATCATCATGTGCTGGAGGGAAATTTTAGGGAATCCTATTTAAAGTAAACATATGGAAGGAAAATTCCTAAAATTTATGTTTTTTCTATTTTATGAGAAAGCCCTAGGCGAGTCAAGAGCAACCCGATTATGAGTTTGCATATGTTAATTAGTGTTTGATTGCAGGGGTTTGACTGATTTGATGAATCCAAGTTGTTTCAAGGTTTCTTTAGAGTTTTGAAAAGAACCTTAAGGAAGATTGGAGCTTGGAAAATCCATCTGAAGATATTTTGAATCCTTAATCAGTTGACTAGTTCAAGGAGAGCCTATTAGCACTAGAAACCCTTAAATGTAGGAATTACCTATATACAAATGAATTGGAGAAGGGAGACCTAAAAACTCTTGAATAAATACATAAAGGGTGTATGTATCCAACATTACTTTGTTGGTGTGTTTGGTAATGTTTTCCAAGATTGGGTTAAAACTAGTGAAATAGGCCTAATAGACCTAATAGGCCTAAAAAAACAAAGAAGCAACATTGAATCAAGAATCTTTAAATCGATGTTCAAGACCTTGATACCTAAAGATAAAGGGATAAAGTTCATATTGTGGAAGGAGTGGGAAGATATTTAACCATTGCAAACACTATCTAATGAAGCAAACAATAAATGCCTGACCCTCTATTCCCAACTCAGATTCATACATGAACAAGGCTAATTAACAAGGATGCTATCTTTCTTCACTTTGAGCTCCACAAACTCAGGTGGCTGTACCTATCTTCAGATTCACTAATTCACAGAGAATCTTACAGTGGATCAAGGATTTATAATCCTTCTTGTTTTTAAGTTCTCAGAACTAGGAAGGTTAAACTATTGATTCTCTCTCTAAGGAATCACTAAAATGGAATGTATTCCTCAATACAATCAACTAAACATACATGTTCTTGATAACAGAAACTAACGATTTTAATATTTGAATGATTGATGATGAGAACTACCTTTCAGATCTTAGACCAGTGCCTAATCCTGGGCAAAGAGTCCAATAAGATGTAAATCAACATAAACCCAATTAATAAGAACACAGACAAGATCCCAGATAGAGTCCCTTACAAACTATCCTTTCATTTTCACATCTATCTATCAGATTTTCATATTAATACCCTACCCTCTAGGATTACTCACAAGACTGACTCGTTCCTTGAAGGAAGCTCACAAGTACCTGCACAGTTACCTTGTAACCAGCATGTTTAGAATGCCTTAAAGACTAAACATACAAGAGCATGAACAAAAGTACAAAAATACATCACAGATCTCAAACTGGAGATTCCACTATATTTTAATAATGTCATTCTGTTTTAAAACATTCAAAATAGATACAAAGATTCAAAACTAAACCATAATCTGATGTCTGCTATGTAGTTGTAAATTCACCATCCTTGTTACAATGGAGAAAAACCCAAATATAGGAGAAAGAAAAAACAAAATCCATCACCGACACCGACACCTATCTGTCCCCAAAATATCTATAACCACTTTAAACTGGAATTGTAAGAATCTGATACTATCTAGACTCAAAAGGCTCACAAAATCAGAATCTTCATTCTGATACCTTTCTGGTGATATATAATACTCTATACTTTGGACAAAAAATGCCCCCTGAATCACTTATCAAACTTCCATCTCCCGTGCACATTTGATAGTTTGAAATATTTAAATCTTCTTTCAATAGTTTGACTATTGAATTAAGATAAAATTTCAATTCAATATTTCAATTTTATCTTTTTAATATCTTTTTCTGCATAGACCCCAGGCCCCACGTGCCATGTAGCATCACCTCATTCACTCAAAAATCCACCTAGGTGCCTACATGTCCTTCTTGTGCCACATGGCACCCTTAAAGTTGTCGAAAGGTTCTACTGGGCACTTGCATCATCCTAATTTTGCCACCTGTCTGAGTGACACTTGTCACACTATTGCGATCCCGGGAAGGTAACCACCTTGCATCTTATCTTCAAGGCTTAATGACAACCGTTGATTTTACCTTGGGATGTATGCCATTTTTTGGATGCATCTTGCTATGAGACTGCCACCTCATCGCCACCTAGGTGCCATCTCATCTGCCTTGCTATCACCCCCACCATGTGGCGGTCCGTCGTGATCCCGCGAAGCTCAGATCTTCATCATATTTCATGGCGGAGTTAACGACAGCCAGTGGATATGCTGCTCTGCACAATTTTTTAAGGCATATCACGGGCTCATGCATGTGCATAGCCTCTAGCTTCATCTTTGAATTTGTATGTAAGCCCTTTTGCTTATAAACATTCCAGATTGCCATGTTTCCATGCATGTGGGACTAAGATGTTTCATTTTTTAAAGCTAACCTTGTGTTTTGCCTCAAAATAAAGTGGGCCCCGCCACACACTAATTCTTCAAGCTTGCGCCCTTCAAGGGCTCTTTCTTTTCTTCAAATCATATACTGATTCATTTAGTACATAAAGTGTAAATATAACAAATGCACAATGCATGTGAGACTAAATCCCTCAACTCATTCACTAAAAACCTGCACTGATGCTTGGCATTTTATATTTGCCTAAAAATTTTAATGTTCTATCTTGTATTGATTCCTTATTAAACTAGCGCGGGCTTCATCCTCTCTAGCGCAGGGTCTCTTCATCTCCCATACATGTAAAAATATGGTTTTATACTTGCCAATCTCTATACCATATCTGGCGCAGCTTCTTTGACTAGATTACACCTGGCAGTAGCATTTGTATTTGGAAATTTTAAAATTTTTTACTCCATTCTATGCACATGTCTCCATTTCTATTCCCAAGCAGCATTGGGTCTCTATTTCTTGGACAATATGCAGGACATTCGCAATAGACCTATCATTTGCAATGAAAGTTTTATTGCAAACAAGGTATTACCTCCTGTGCACCCTCTTTTCAATTGCTGGTTGTATTTGATACTTATGCATCCTTTCAACATAGCATGGCATTATCTTGTTTAGTGCAGGATACTATAATCAAACCTAGCGCAGACTTTGTATTTGATTGGAATTTTTCTTTTAAAATGTCTTCTTTTCCAACGTGGCTTCTTTTTTGGCACAAGCCCTTTCCTCACTTCCAGCGCTGGATTGCAAGACTTGCTGGACCCTCTGCTATTAAACAAAATAGTTAACATGTGTTGTCTATGAATCCACATTATAACTTTATAACTTGCATTTGACTTTGGTTTTGAATTTTTAATTAAATGTCCCTTTCAGTTAGCGCGTGGACTCTCCTTTGAACAATTTGTCCAACCTTAATACTTCCAATAAATGAGACCAATGGAATTCTTGTATCTTCTACTATGGCCTATCCAATTTTTGCCCCACCACAGATGCAGGTGAAAATACCACTAGGAAATCCATTTCACTCAAATACCTCAGTAATTAGTTTTGTTATTGCCACACTAATCAACGGTGTAGTTGGAGCACCTTTCCAAACAACGCAGTTACCACACACCAAAGCAATGCAGGCATTCCATCCAAGTACAGCAGCTGGAAAGTTGAAACTAGTAATTACACCGGCTATGCTGAAAGGATTCCATACCTCCATCATCATATGATTTGGCCATTCTGAAGGTATAATAAAACCATTCAACTGTCGACTTAAGCCTACTGCATAGTCACACATGTCAATAATTTCTTGAACCTCCCCTATGTCCTATGGACATATTTTACCCATCTCTAATGACACAAGTCTACCAAGAAGCTCTAATTTTGACCGCAAAGCTTCCCCAATCTGTCTCACAATCTCACCTCTCTTACAATTTTACCCATCTCTAATGACACAAGTCAACCAAGAAGCTCTAATTTTGCTATCTTCATAGTCTTCAATAGAAGTTTCAACCACTGTTGCTATCGCCTGGTTATTGGCAGGATTAACCGATGTAACAGTATTTCTATTTCCTTTCCACATTGCATTTCCATTACACCCTAGATTATGGGGTTGTAACCCTAGCTTGTTCAAGAAATCATACTCTCTTCTTGCAAAGACCGCTGCCGTAGTGCACGAGAAGATAGAGAAGGATCCTCAGCAAAGATGTAAAAATCTCTAGGCACCACCTCTTTACAGTGATAGACGTTTAACTCTGCCCTTCAATTATTGTTTCAAAATGATTGTCCTTGGCACGAATTGCTTTTAAGTTTTCCTTCCATTCTTTTGCCACGTTTGTAGCCATGGAAATTTTGTCAAACTTAGCCTCCCTTGTAAGCCATCTTACAAATCAATTCAATAAGACACTTGCGAAGCATAATCTATCTTCAACTTGTTCTGTGGATGCTCATGCTAACACAACTCCAATATAATCATCCTAAAATATTGAACTGGTAGTCAATTATAAGCCAATTTTATACCTTTGCAAATTGATCATCAAGATTCACAACTGGCCTCTTGGGCTGGCCTTAAAAACTGACAAAATCAAGTAATCAGAACGTGGCGTTGACAACATACATTCCATGATTGACATTATTTCATGTTGCAAAGTGACATATGAAAAAATAGAATAGGCCGAAATATTTTAAACATCCAAGTTGGCCCTTCAAATAATTCTGCAAATTACCCTGTCAAATAAAAATGAAATGCATCTGGTTTCGACTTTGTAAACAAGTCAAGCGACCTCCTAAAAACCTGAGCTTCTCGACATTAGAAGTATGCTACATGGAGAGTATGGGTTCAGAAAGAGAACTCATGACGATCAACCGATCACATTTGGTAGACCTTTGAAAGTAGCCACTCGAAATTACAGAAAATGACAACATGAGGAATACTGATTTCTGCAAATGGAAAGAATCTTGAAAAGTGTGCAAACAAAACCCTCATGACCTGAAACCTTGAAAACTTGATGTAACTTTTGTCTAAAACATAGTGGTACCAATTTATTTGTATGAATAATCACACAATTCAAGATATAACCTCACAAATAGGGCCTCCGACCAAACTGTGCAACTGATCTGCATCAAATTGTTAGAAACTGCATATGGAATCGGATTGGCAAACTAGGAAAATAGATTCATCATGGTTTGGAAATGCTCATGGTAGCACATTTCCATGCCAAGAATACAGGGGAGCATTCAATTTTCCATTTCATTTAACTGGGTATAAAATTGTAAGGCCTTGAAGTAGGTCATTCAGAAATCTGCATTTGACAGTTTGGCACATTGATAGAAACTGCAAATGGAATGGTCTTGACAAATTGACCAAATAAACTTATCGTAACTTGAAGACGGATACTCAAGAAGTATTTGAACTCTATAATGGAGTAAAAAATGGTTTTTTTTAATTAGGTCATAAGGTCAAAAGTTACAATCAGTCAAACAAGGCTACTTAGAATTCTGATCAATTACACAATGCATGACAACCGTAAACTACCAACTTTGAGGGTTTTGAAACCTAGTTAAAACATAACGAAATTACTTGGGATTTGAAACATAGGTTCTCTGATATGCATAATAAACATCCCCAACATGGTGGATCATGAAACTTAACAGGTCACAAGATATTCAAATGAAAATTGGGCCCGTTACAAGAAATTGACACTTAGGCAAAAATGCAGATTTTGACAAGTGCTCAAACCAAGACATCATGAAACAACTTGAAACTCAAATTTAATGACCTGGGATGTCTTAAAATGCCAAAAAAAAGGTGATGAGTACTTTGACATGCATGGTAGACCATAGAATCTCATCAGGCAAATAGGCACAAAAAGCACTTATAGGGGGTCAAAATGTAAAATTTTAACATGGTACTTCAAAAACCCTTACTGCATTTTTTATTCCCAACACAAGAAAAGCACCTAGATGGATACAAAATTTTTTTGAGAAGTGAAAATTACAATAGTGATAGTTATCATAGTGAAGCACTAAATGATGCCACCTTTTGAAGGGGCATTGATGAAGTCCCAAATTAGATAAAGGAGGGCTTGGAAGATCCTAGGATTTAGGGTTAGGGTCTTGGAAGGTTTAGGAATAAAGAGGGTCCTGATCTAGGAGTGCAAGCACACTAGGGAGTATCTATCATTTTCTTTACCTCATTCACGTAAAGAATCTTGCCGCATTTGAATAATCTCTCCTTTGCAAATAAGACATAAAACCCCTGCACATAGAGTTAATAAGTTAAGCTTCCATTTACATTAGGTTTTTGACATAATAAAATATCTTCACATACTCACCAAAATAATCTCCATAGGATATCATTCAATAATATAAATAATTAATATATTTTAATTAATACACTTTCAATTAAACTTTCCCTAATAACATATTTCAAAACTTTACGTAAGAAAAAAAATACTGAAAGCGCATAAAATATTATGTATCTCCTCTTAAAAAAAAATACATATCCAACTTTAATTATGTTAAATAAAATTTAATCGTTTGAATATATACATTTATAAAAGTAAATCCAACATTAATCATTATGCATTTTAAAAGCATTCCTTAAAAACTAATTAACATCAGCTCAGTAATATCATATCAAAATATGTAAATTAAAGTAACCCTAAAATATAATATGACAAAAATTTACTTTCATTAGGGAAACTTAATCAAAATTCAATATATACAAGATTTAATCAAGAATGTTTATTTATTCTACACATTCTACCCTTGCAATTGATTTTCAAATTATTCATTATAGGATAAAAGCATATAAAAGACGATTTCTACTTTCATAAACTAATAACATAATCTCAAAAGAAAATATTTAAATAAAATTATAAAAATGCATTTCTGCATTCCAAGGCAATCAATAGTCTATTGGAAATATTCAATCACTTCAGTCAGATATACGCAAGCATGAAAAATTTAATATTTACAGACATATCGTTCTTGAATGAAAATTGCCCTAATTCAAATTAATCAAGTACTAACTTAGGGAAAAAAAACATTATAATTAAAAAAAACGTACATATTTTAGAATGATAACTCTAAAAGTGTTCTATTAATATATAATTTACCCTAATGAGGATTTTCAAGAATTTTCATAGGGTAAAAAATTAATGGTAAATGAATGCATTTTCCCTTTGCAAAATAATGAGAAAAACGTGATATCATAAACATAAGGTGTTTTCACATCTTTAGGGTAACTATATATTCTCATAGAATTTTCAAGTATTAATGTAGGGTATTAATGAAATAAATATTTTTGTTAAAGAAACCATCTGTTAAGGAACTATTCAATAAAAAAAATATTTGTGACAAAAGTGATGTTTCATAAATTAATCTCTTTAATAATATTACTAGACAATATAATAATCAAGTTTCATAAAGGTGAGAAATACTTCACTTGCGGATGATTTTAAAAACTCAATCAAAGATGTTTGAAATACTTCTTCTTGAGTTGAATGGAGATTAATTGCGCAAAATTGGTGCGTAAAATTTTAGGTGTCAACAAGTTCCTTTGTGGAGAAATTTTTGGCTCCAATCGTGCAAATTGCCTCTCATTTGGCCAGCTGTCTACACACTTAGGAAAACCCTACTCTGATATCACTTGATGACGGGTACAACAATGAATTATAAGGACAAGAAATGGACTTTCTATTATCTCCAATGAAATAAAATTAAAATGTTCAAAAATATAACATGCACAACCACATGGGCATTTTCATTACATTATTCTGTAACCCAGAGCCACCATATGCATATCTGAAAAACTGTCATAGATAACCCTATGTGCCTTCATTAAATAGGCAATTTTAACTGCCCAAGTAGGTTCTAGCAAATTTAACCCTAAATTTTTTAGCTAACCATCCCTATTATATTATTATTTATTTTTATTACATTATAATAGGCCCCAAACAACTTTTGGATCTCAAAATAAATTTTGAAGGAACTTGATTTTATGTTGTTTTAGGTAGCGCAACATCCAGAGACCATAACTCATCGCCCGTTGACGCGATTGGCTATTATAACCCCATTTTGAAAATTTCACAAAGTGCTCTATAGTGTTTATCTCACAAAGATCTAATAAGCCAAGGTTTCCTCCCCATTCTGAGCTTCTAAAGCCTTCAAAACCAAGTTTGATGTTTTTTTACCCTACCAACAATATCAAAAAATTTCAATATCTTCAAAACTAGACTTGATATTGCTTTGAAACTTTACTGGCAGGCTGATATAATCAAAGTAAACCTCTAGGGAAGAAAATAGCCCTTACACCCAGGATTCTCATGTATCATAAAAAAGATAGCTTGCATGTATTTCATATATATTGCATATGCTAGGATATCATAATAGAGATTTCCCTTGGATTCTTGGTTATGTTTATTTTTAGTAGATTCTAGCTTGGTACTAGAGAATATTTTGAAAGTTTAGATTACTTAGAGGTCTTCAAAAACCTTGGTGCCCTCTCTCTTACATTTTGTACAATCTGGAGAACAACAAAGATTTATGAAGATCCAATAAGTCTCTATTTAACATATATGTTTTTTTTTTATCTAAGTTTTGCAGTACTTTATTCAGAGAGAAATTATGATGATTCCATTGTGTTTGGAAGGATAGAGAAAGTAAAGATTGGCTTACATTTCATCCAATTTGGAGAACATTTGCAAACATTTTAAAATAGGGGTTTGTAGCTCAGATTTGGAGGACAACATGCAAAAAGAGTTTTTTTAGGCCAAAAGGGTTGTACTATTATATATAGGAGGCCTTTCAGATGAATTTTAATATAAAAATCACCCCATTTCGATGTCAGAAAACTCTAGAGAAACAAAAAATTTGTCAGGGTGGTCATTGGCACATAAAACAAGGAAAAAATAAAAAAGGGGCATTGTGCTTGAATGTCGCCTATCTAACTAAGTTGCTAGTGGGGCCAACCATCCAGCAGGTGACCAGCGCAGCTATGCTACCACTATAGCTACCCTTGCAAAGCTCACTCGCTGGTTCCTCCCTTCAGTCTCTTGTGCTCCTCTAATCCCTATAAAGGAGTATTTTTATTCTTGAACCAACGTAAATTTCACTTCGAGTGTCAAAAAATTTCAAACCAAATATTGATGAAAAGATGGAGATGATATCTTCTCTTTAAAGTAGGTTTGAATTAGATTTTTTCTATTTTACCCTTTTTCTTGCAAGTCAAAGTTTGATATTTGCTAATTTCTTCATCAAGCCATAACTTTTTCCCTCTTTCTCCGTTTATTGGAAATGAATAGGTGTCAAAAAGTTGGTGAATAGTACTATAAATCTACAGGGCTTATTTTTCAAAATTTTACCTCTGGTTCACTTTGTGTCAAAAATTGTAATTTCATCCATTGTGAGCGTATTTAGGATTGTAACTTAGAAAAGATCTATGTAAATACACTGAATTATAAAGTCCCAACCTTTAATATATTGAGAGGGTTAATTTAAGATCTACTAAAAAGGAGGAATCATCTCGTGTGATGTCATGTACTCTTCTTCTATGTGATTTGTCTCTCTTCTTTTTCTGCACAACAATCTTATTGTCTACATTAATATGGATCAATCAACAATACCATTACTGACACCCTATAACTACTATGAGTGAAAGCTAACAATGACTATATTTCTTAAGAAGTTGGGGTTATTTAGAGTAGCTATGGGTCTTGAAACTAAACCATCACTTCTTGTAGAAAATCCTAAGTGGTTTAAAAAATGTGATGATGCATATGGTATTGTATGCATGTATGTATCTCTTGATCTTCTTTTTCCTTTTGAATCTACTACAACTTTAGATGATGTACGGACTACATTAGAGGGGTTGTTTGGGAAACAAGATTACTTAAGGGGCGCCAATTGGAGAATGTGTTGATAGGGTTAAACCCATGTAACTTTGATATAATTGAAGACTTCATTACAAAAATAAAGGCTTTAAGATTTAAATTAAAAGAATGTGGGATTGAGAAAAAACATTCACAATGAATTCTTAACATTCTTTAAAAACTTGGTCCAACGTATTCAGTCTTTGTTTCTACTTTATATTCTACAAAATGTGCTTTAGGAACCAGCTATAAAATGTCTTCTCTTGATGAGTTTGAAAATGAACTCACAAAATAGAAAGACAAGTTGATTCATATGGGCACAATTAATCACTGTAAGTCTCATTCCTTGGTTTAAAATTAGGGAACAAGAGAACAAAGAGGACCCTCCAAGAAAGAAATGAAAAAAAAGTTCTAAGGGGAAAGACGCAAGAATAGAAACCAATTGCACCAAGACTAGAAAATGATGCATCTTCTACAAAAATTTATAAACCCAAAAAGGAGAAAACAATGTGTTTCTATTGTAAGAAATTTGACCATGATGAATGTAAATGTTTGAAGAAGTGTTACACCTAGTTATTGCTGGTGTTATATGTACATTTTCATGCATCTTTCCCTTGAGTAATTTGTTTTCCCATTTTGAACCCCTAATTTGAACTCCCAATTTGAGCTTCTCATTTGAACAAAGTCTCATTTCAAATTTCGTGTTCAATTTCTTCTTGTGCATCTTATGTTGGCATAGCTTTTTTTTGGTTAAGTTGTCCTTTAGGCGATCTCTTCCAAACTGAACTTATGTTTTAAAATTTCTAATTTCAAAGTTCAATTTTCAAATTTAAAAAGTGCAAGCGGAAGTAAATACATCTTAACGATAAATGGAGCAATCTCATATTTCTTGGTGAGTCTATGGTGAAGTTTGTTTCATTCAATTTGAACTTCCAATTTCAAAGTTAAAAGTTCAAAATCTGATATTCACATATCCGAAGTTGGAATTAAAAGTGTTCAAATAAAGAAGTGAGTATGAATGTAGAATATTCTAGAGGCTTTAAATTTTAAAATTCTCTTTTGGGAAGGCTAATCATTAATCTTTGAGCTCAAATGGTGTGAAATGACCATTAATTAATGAAATGTTAGACGCAACGTCATTTCATCATTAATTTAAATGGGGTTGTGAATGCTTAAGCATGCCAAAAATATAGGAAAATATTATGCTTTTATAATAAATATTTTATTTGTTTTTCATTTAATGTTCAATTATCTCATCTCTGTAGAGAACAAAAGCAAAGGAGGTAATTTCAATGGTGCAACAAACTGGAAATTTTGATTAATTCTAGTCATTCGTTAAAACCTTGATATTGCTAGCTTAAGCAATTTGTTCAAGCATAGTAAGTCTCAATTTTCTTCTCAAATTCCTTTACTTTTTTGTTATGTAATTTTAATGGTTAGAAAAATAAATTCTAATAGATCCTCCATACCCAAGTCAGAGCCTTCCTCTATTCTTATTAGCTCACTTCCAGAGATGGGAGATACAAATCTTCTATATGTAACAATGGAGGAAATTCTAGAGAGACTTAGAAACCCTAAAGAAGGCTCAATTGCATATATGACAAGTCAAAATGGTTTAATAGAGGTTGTGACTTTCCCTACTGTAAGTCCTTGTCTAGAACTTGTGATGGAGTCTATGACTCATTATGATAGAGATATAAAATGTAATCACACTTGTTTTGGTGAAATATAGATGAGAATAAATAGAGGGACTATGATGCCCTCTATGGGAATTTTGGATAAAGAACACTATGAGGCATGGACCATAGGCACGACCTATTTATTTTTCTCAAAAAATAATGAGTAGAGGAGTGTGATTTCTAGGGGTTGAATTTTGTATATAAGGGAGGTGGTTCTTAGCTTCCAAAACCCCTCACCCAAGAAAATTTTATTCCAGAGTGTAGATTTTTTGTGATTTTTCTAAAAAATCAAACTTTTCATTGGGAGGATTGCATGTTTTTCTATATTTAGGTACTAACAAATGCATAGATGTTTCTAGACTAGGGTGAGCTCATCATAGAAAGATTAAATAAAGGATTGGAAAATTTTGAGGGAATGTGAGGCTTTTACATGTCTTCCTTTATTTTCAATTTTTAATTTTTAATTTTTTATCTTGTTCTTGGCAGTTGACGGCCTTACCACATGAGCCGTTGGTGCAAGGAATGAAAAATTATGATTACTACCCTCTACTACAGCTGCATAGGTGTTCAGAGAATTTCATCAATTTAAATGATGTGTTCTTCGACTGATTATTATTTGAGTTTCAAGGAAGATTGCATAAGAGATTATCAAATGAGGTGCTTCAGTTAGTTAATACCTATGGAATATTTTTCATACAATTCCCCAAGTTCACTTACTTAAGGGTAGGAGGATTTAGAGGAAAGCCCTTGAAATTTCCTAGGTATGCAATGGACAAGTTAGACCTTACATAGATATGTAGACAATCAATATATCATTGACAAAAATTGAAAAGGGAAGAGACTTTCAGGGATAATCTTTCCTATAGATCTTGGTAATTAATGCTACAAGACCAATTCAGACACCCTTAATTTGGCAACAAAGATTAAAAAATTAAAATTCAAAACTTATGTTGGTCATCCTAAACTTGATAGAAAAAACTTTGCATAATCTTACATTGGAATGACAGAGGGTTTTACCCATATTTCTCAGCTAGAGGATTATTGGGAGGACTGTGAAGATGAGTTTCAAGTGTGTAAAATAATGTGGTCTCGCTTTTCACTAAAAAAAATTGTAAGTATGAGGATTCCCCTTGACATTAAAGGTGTAGATGAAGGAGATGAACAAGATGCATTACACTCAGAATTCAGGAACAGAGTGAAAGGTGAACCCATTATAGAGATATATTAAAGAAAAAAATAGGATGATAGCATTTAGAATAGAACATTTAATGTGATATGAAGAATAGAAAAATTGTTGTGAGTAAATAAATCAAGAATATTAAAGAATAATGAGACTTAAGTCTATGTAGAACCACAAGATGTTATGTTTCTCCAAGATAAAAGTACTTCTCTAAATGTCCTTGTTAATATTGATCTTATAGGTACAATTGATTCTAGAAAAAAGTCCATCAAAGAAGGCTATCTCAAAAGCCACAGTTCTTACCCCTGTAAGAGCTACATGTTCAAGAAGAGATTGAAGAAAACTTCAGTGAAATAGGAAATCGTAGACTTAGATTGTGTTGGTTAAGCATTAGCAATTATGGAGGATCAAGCACTAGATGTTCTAAATATGGACAATTTCAAAGTGGAGGAGGAGAATCAAGTGAAGAGTGGGTTGTTAATGATACATTGTAAGTCAACTTGACTATACTACAAATCCCTCAACTAAGAGTTCTATAGATACACCAAATTGGCTCCAGTCTTCCATTAGCAGAAAGAGAAGTATAGGGCATATCTCACTATCAAATAATGATATGGTAAGAAGGTGTTTTTGAAAATAAGTCAAGGTTAATAAGCCCAAAAACAAAGCAATGATTGACACAGATACTGAAACTGGGAGATGGTATCTAAAGATAGCCATTCCAAAAAATGAAAAAATAAGTCTAATGAAGTAATAACAAAAGACTTTAAGATAGAGAAGGTAGACCTTGGAGTAGCTACTTGGGTATCATATGTCAAATGCTTAGATTCTTCAATAAAGAAACTAATCAAAAGGACATGGAAGGATGAGAAGGACAAAAGAGAAATGAAGTTAGCTCTCACATAGATGGCATAGTACATTCATTACATTCACCACCCTAATCTCATGTCCGCATCGCAACCCTCACTAATGTTTGATCCTGAGTCTCTAAATAACCAACAATGAGGTAGTATATTCAATAAAATAGATCAATTTCCAAGGCCTATGCTAGTTGATTAGACTCAGTAGTTGATATAGGGACCAAATACACTGATGATCGGATTCACACCTATGAAGAAGCCACTGCCTTAAGAGATAGCTTGGATGCAAACATAGCTAAATGGGACAAAGAGAAAACTTAATTGACATTCGTGATGGCTTAAACGTATGAAGCTAAATGTTACAACATAATAAAGTTTCTTTCTCAAAGACTTGTTGTGGGATTTGATAATGAATTCATATTTTTATAAGAAGAGAATATAGAATGGAGGAATTCGATTATAAAAAAGGTGATATAGAAGAATTTGATAAGATATTAAAAGAGATTATTGCCCTGGATGATGTGATGAATGATTATCATGGACTCATTAATGTTTAATTGTTCAAATAAGATGGGAAACCATTATGGAAGCTAGACGAGATGAACTAGACCTTCAGTGACTATATTTATGTGATGTGATGCAGGAGCATCCTGGGTGTAAGAGAAATCTTACATCACCCAAAAATACTTTCAAGTTTCTTTTTAATAAGGGCTATTTTGTGCAGAGTTGCTAATTATGGAGTTTTACTATTTTTAGTAAGTTTTTTGTTTGAGCTTAGAATGTTCTATTATCTTCCTTGGAGGTTCATTTTGATTGTATCAGCCTGCCAATAAAGTTTCATTGCCAGAGCAAGTCTAGTTTTGTAGATGATAAATATTTTTGGTATTGGCAGTAGGGTACAGAAACTTTGAACTATGTTTTGAAGGCTTTAGAGGCTCCCAATGGGGTCAAAGCTTTGGATGATTGGAGATTCACATTTAATGCACTGTAGATCACTTTGTGGCATTTATGAAATGGGGTTATAGTAGCTTGTCGGGTCATTGGGTAATGAGTTATCGTCTCAAAAGTTGCATTAACTATATTTGAAGAAATTAAAGTTCCTTTAAAATTTATTTTTGGGTTGTGAAGTTATTTGGGCCTATTCTAATGTACTAAAAATAAATAAAAAAATCTTTGGGATGTTTGAACTCAAAATTTAGGGTTTAATTTATAGAATTATCTTGGGTGGTTAAAAATTTCCTATATATTGAAGGCTTGTAGGGTTGTCTAGGGAAGTTGTGGGGTATGCATCTGGTGGCTCTGGCTAGTAGATTATTGTAATAAAATGCCCATGTGGTTGTTCATGGTATATTTTTGAATATTGTAATTTAATTTTATTGTGGATAATAGAAAGCCCATTTCCTGTCTTTGAAAATCTTGTTATTCTTGAATTTTTGTGTGTTTGTGTTAATAAGGGAAGTACCCTTCATCAAGTGGTATCAGGGAAGGAATTTTTGAGTATGTAGATAGATCACTGAGTATGTAGTAGTTTTCATTAGGACTGTGGTTGTGGGTTCGAGTGATAAGATTCAAATATACCTCCATGAAGGAACCATGGCAGGAGAGTTACAGGTGTGATAGAAGAGGGTTTTAGAGCCCTCCAAAGACAAGTGAAAGTATTACAATAGGAGCTACATAGAGGAATGAATATTGCGGTTAGAGATGAAAGTGAAGAGGATTTCAAAGAAGAAGGAAAAGGTGACTAGGAAGCACTAGAAGAACCTACAGATCCTAAAGAGGATGGACTTTTGTGAGCTATTTCCAAGATTGGAAAGACCCAAGATTGAAGTTCCCACATTTTTTAGAAAGTTTAACCTAGAGGAGGTGATTGATTAGATCAATGATCTAGAAGAATATTTGAAGTATGAAGATTTTGAAGATCCAGATCAGGTCAACTTTGTGATGGCCAAATTGAAGGTCCATGCCAAAATAAATTCGGGGGAGATTTAGTTGGACATGAATACAAGAGGAAAGGAAAAAATCACAAGATGGGACTGGATGGTGGAGAATTTGAAAAGATAATTCATAGTTCTTGATTATGAGAAAGAAAGAAGATATATGGAGGAGTATATGGAAGAGTTATAGCATGTCCTCATTAGAAGAGGTCATGTAGAACTTGAGAAAGAAAAATTTGCCTATTATCTTCATGGGTTGCGGCCTAGCATTCAAGATAAGTTGAGTCTTGTTAAAATGACAAGTATTGAAGAGGCATACTAGTTTTCCTTATGGGTGGAAGAGAAGATGAACAAGAATTTTGAAAGCAGTAAAGGTGGAAGAGCTCGTAGTGGAATATTTAGGCGATAGTCTTATGGAGGTCAAAATGAAGATAAGAAAAGGAATGATGAGTCAAGTAGTCAGAATCAAAGGGGAAATAATTTCAACCATCCCCATGATGAAAATAATAGGGAGAAGAGAGGAAGAGGAAGAGCGAAATAACTAGGAAGAGGAGGTTTTTATGGAGCATGTTTCCATTATGGAGAAGAAGGAGATTGAGCCTATGAATTCCCACAATGTTAGGGAAGGGTAGATATGAGGACTGAAGACCATGTACGAGTTGCACATGTAAATGATGAAGCTCAGTTAGAACACTTAGATGATGCTGAGAGAGGAGAAACCCTATTTGTGAGGAGGATCCTCATAAATGAAGATATGAGATTAGATCAGAGGAAGAGCCTATTTCACACTAGATGCAAGTGTGAGGAAAAGTGTTGCGAAGTGATTATTGATGGTGGAAGAACTGATAATATGGTATAAGAAGAAATGGTCACAAAATTAAAGCTGAAAAGGGAAAAACACCCATGTCCATACCAAATTTCCCTAGTGCAAGATGACGACAAGGTCCTAGTCAATAAGCAGTTCTTAGTGAATTTAAAGATTAGAAGTTACTGAGATGAGGTACTTTGTGATAACATCCCCATGGATGCATGTCATTTTTTTATAGTAAGGCCCTGGTAGTTTGACAGGCATGCCATACATGATGGTCATGCTAATACTTATTCTTTCAAAAAGGATGGAGTCTAACAAAATTTGAAGCTATTAAAGGAAATAAGAGAAAAGGTATGTAGTAATGCCAAAATATGTTTAGTTGATGGAAGGAAGTTATTATAAGGTATGAGACATGAGCATATGTGTTTTTTGTCTAGTTCCAACAGTGGGTAAAGAAGAAGTGGAAGATCTACTTGAAGAAGTTATAGACTTCTTGGAGGAGTTTTGGGATATTGTATTTGATAATGTACCTAAGGGATTGTGACTAGTGAGAAATATTATCACATGGGCCAGTTTGCCAAACAAAGAAGCCCATATGATGACTTTGGCAGAGAGTGAAGAATTGAACATACAAGTGCATGAGTTGTTGTAAAAGTGATTAATCAGGGAGAGTTTGAGTCCATGTGTTGTACCAGAAGTATTAGCACCAAAGAAAATTGGAGAATGAAGGATGTGTATAGATTCTCATGCTATCATTAAGATCACTATTAAGTATAGATTTTCCATGCAAAAAATGGATGATATTATACATTGTTTGAGTGTAGTGGTGTATTTCAAAAAGATAGACCAAAATTTTTGATATCACCGAATGAGGATAAGAGAAGGATATTACTGGAAGACTACATTAAAGACAAAGGAGGGCTTGTATGAGTGGCTATTCATGCCCTTTGCGCTAACCAATGCATCGAGCACATTCACGTGACTCATGAATGAAGTACTGAAATAATTTCAAGATACGTTTGTCATTGTTTATTTGGATGATATTTTGATCTTCAGTACAACATTGGAAGAACATATAATGCATATTCATAGAGTGTTTTATAGGTTAAAGGAAGATCATTTATTGATTAATCTGAAGAAGTGTGTTTTTGTGAAGGAGTTACTATATCTAGGATTTGTAGTCTTAGAAGAAGGTCTAAAAATGGACTCATAGAAGGTGAATGCTATCCTTGAATGGCCTACTCCAAGAAGTTATACTAAGGTAAGATATTTTCATGGTTTTGCTAGCTCTTACAAAAAATTTATTCAAAGTTTCAGTGGTATCTGTACACCCTTGAATAAAACAATGAGAGGGAATAGGAATGAGTTTAAGTGGACTGTAGGGGACGATAATATTTTTTAATTATTGAAAATAAAAGTTACATAACAATATGTTTTATAACTTCTAGGGTTTAATAAGGTGTTTCAAGTAGGTTTTGATGCTAGTGGTAATGCTATTGGAGTAGCTTTGACTTAGGAAGCTAAACTCATTGCCTATTTTAGCAAGAAGTTTAATGATGCCAAGAGAAAATATTATGTTCATGATCAGGATTTCTATGCTATAATTCACACATTGAGGAAGTGGAGACAATATCTATTGCTAAAAGAGTTTTTTTTTATTTACTGATCATCAAGATTGAGAATATTTTAATAGTCAAGGGAAGTTGAAAGAGAGGAATTTTAAATGGGTTGAATTTTTGCAGAGTTACACTTTTGTATTGAAACACAGTAGTGGGAAGTATAATAGGGTTATAAATGCCCTTAGCAGAAGATAAATTTTGCTAACAGAGATGGAGATTGAGGTTGTTGCATTCAAGGAACTCAAGAGTTTGAACCCCGAGGATACAGATTTTGGGGAAGCTTGCAAATCTTGTAGAGAACCTTTTACTCTAGATAGAACCAAATGGATGGACTTCATAATCCAAAAGGGTATATTGTTTAGAGGTATTCAGTTGTGCATTCCAATGAGCTCCATGAGGGAGAATCTAATCAAAGAAAAATATAATGAAGGACTAGCTGGACATTTTGGAGGAGATAAAACCTTTTCTCTGGTTAGTGAGAATTTGTTAGAATTTAATCTTTCCTTGGTGATATATGTAATTAAAGGATAAGCCAAGGTATCCTATATTGTATTTGTCCTCTAGTCCAAGTAGGAGGACATGTCACATTTTAGTATTTCCTTTGATAAAGAAATTCCATATTCCTCCTTAAGAGGATTACTACACATGGCACACACTTAATGTGAATGTGGCACTCATAGGATATGGGAGTTACATGAAAACTCCTTCACTCATCTCTACTTAAGAGGTGCTTCTCTCTTACTTCTTAAGGTTGGTTCTCACATGTTGGTTGTCATGGAGTAGTTCTTCTCTCTTCTTCTCTCTTTTTCATTCTCATTCTCACAATTTTGTAATGAGCTTCTTGCTCTATCTCTGTCTTCTTCTTTGGCTTCTTGCCTCATTCATTTTATAAGAACAAGGGTTTTTTCTTAATTTTTCCCCTTTCAAAATCATTGTCTTGGTGTTGTTCTTGAGCTTCTTGGTGATTGTTCTTGGATCATCTTTTCGTTTATGGTAAAAAATTTCATTTCTGCACTCTCTCTTGGATTCTTTCCTAAATCTAGTTTACTTTATATTTTCTAACATGGTATCAGAGCTGGTTTAATCCTTATTTTTGACTGTGCATATAGGAATCATTGAAAGATATCTCCATTGAGGAGAAGAAATCAAATTTTTGTTGAACTAACTCTTATTTGCAAGGTTTTCCTTTATTTTTTTGCAAATCTAAATATATTCATATCTATTTCAAGTTTATTTAGGTCTAATCCCACCCTCTATCGGGCAACCGCAAGGGTTTTTTTTTCATGCATTTTCATCCATTTTTCTAACTATCTCATTTGCAGGGTTATAGTTTATATTCAAATTTATATATGTCAGCTTTCTAACATATTTCCTTCCTTTAAAGCTTTTCTAAAGTCTATTATATCTCACATTTTTATTTGCAAGTTTCAATTTATCTCTAAATCCGTTGATTACATAGTTTTTTCGTCAATCTATTATTGTTATACCTCTTATCTATACATAATTTCTCTTGTAGAAATTAATATGTAAGTTTAATTTAACCTGCATTCCATAAACATTTCTACATTTAATATAGTGGTTTCATAACTATTTCTAACTGCATCTCAAGTTTAACATACATTTTTGGGGCATTCCCTTCACATATAGTCTACGTTTTATTACATTCCTCATAATTTTATTTTCATCACTACCTCTACCCTCTACATTTTTTTCCATTCCTTTTCATTCTGGGCTCTTTTTGTGTTGCTTCCCTCTCAGCTCACCTCTCTTTCAACACATTACTTCAGTATATAATGTAGCATATTATCCCTAGTATATAATGCTCATCTCTTCGGCTATCTTTTATTTTCTCCAAGTTTTTGTTCTTTGTGTGCCTTGGCTTTGTATCTTTAAGAGCTCCTTTTCCAACTTAACTGGTGAGGTGTCTGTTCAACATTCTCATGTGACTATATCTTAGTTTAAAGTTTTTTTTGGTTTTTTATCTTAGTTTTTTTACCTTTTCCCGTCGCTGGAATATTCCTCTTTGCTTCAATTTTTCTATTTCTGAGGTGCTGACAAATTGAGGCGTTGAATTTCATCTTTCCATATCACTATTTTTTTATTTGTTTCTTTAAAAATGTTTCTACAATAATTTATAATGTTTATATTATGTAAAACGTCTCTGCTATAGGTAATACATTTTTTTTTCATTATTCATTTCTTGTCATAAAGTATCTTTCTCTCTAAAACGCTTCGTTTCATAAACGTTTCTGGCACTCTAAAACATTTTTTTTGTATTAAGTATTAGAATCTCATTTTCTCTGTATTATTCCTTTTTCAGCATTGCAAAATTCTTTGCATTAATTTAAAATATAGAAACAAAATATTTTTGTCTACATCAAATAGTTATATCGAGCATCATTCAGTGATTTTGGTCACTTCTTTGAGATTCCTCTACTGAAATCTGTCTTAAATCATTTATCTGTTCAGAGGCAATTTTTTTTGTCTTTGTGTGTTGTCAAAGATAGTCAAAAATCTATGATATTTAATCAAATTTTGCTGTTAAAACCTATATCTTGTTTAAAAATCAATTTTTTTTTATCATTTATATCGGTTGTTGTTTAAAATTTTTTTATCATTATGATTAATATTGGTTTCATCCGCAAAAGATAAGGAAGTAAACGTTCGTGCTATTGATTCTTTTTAACATTTTTTATTTGTTTACAAATAATAAACTAGGTTATGCCGAATTATTGGTAATAAAAATTTAGTGTAGATAAAAAGTATCAAGCCATTTCACTTATTTGTTTATTTTAATGGAGTAATTATGAGATTTTGGATGATATGCTTGTTTATTAATCTTTGCACAAATGACTGATGTTGCCAGTGGTATTTCCTATTCACATTTCAGTTTTAAGCAATTCAAACAAAATGAACTTAATATACTATATAACCTACTACTATATATATATATATATATATATATATATATATATATAGAATAACTATCTGTTATAAAAAAAAATAGTGGGTTTTGGCAATCATTTTATATAGGCCTTGATATGTTTTTCTAACTTTAGCAATTATCTCCTCCAGTTTTGAATGTTTTTTATTGATTTTGAGAAAAACGTTTGTTTTGTATCTGACTTTATCCAACATTAGTGCAATTTTTTTTTTCATCATTTCTTTGACAGCACATTAACTATTATTATATTCGGGTTGACAAGTATTTGTAGCATTTATTCTTCGTAGACTTTTGATAAAGTTTAATTCATATTTCAAATAAAGCTAAAACTTAAATCTTTTTAAAACTTTTAGTTAAAAAGTTTTTCAAATATCTAGATCTACATGTTTTTAATCATTGAAAATTTGTTTTATTTTTTTCAAAATAAGATAGTATTCTTTTAGGACTTAGGTAATGGTTTCATACTTATATTTGTTCTATTAATCAATTTTAGTATTAAGTCTTAAAAAAAAGAAATTTTATTATATTTTTTTAAAGTTTTATTATAATTATTAATTTTAATAGAAAATAATTTTATTCATATTTAGGGGTATTTTTTTTCCCTTCTCTATAATCATGTCTACGTTGATTATAGAATTTAAATTAATTGGTTCAACAATTTTGTATGGATATATGTTGTTTTGATTATTATTCGTAAGAAAGGAGAATTGTGTTCATTAAACACATTGGGGGTAAACATTATTTTTCGCTAACTAGTCTTTTTCCATGTTTTTTTAATTATGCCAACTTTTTTTCATGGAAGATTGCCTTTGGTCTAACTCTTTTTTTAAGGAACAAAAATATGTGTACCACAAGATTGATCAAATGCAAATAAAGCCATTGATGTTGCTCAATTTTAATTTGTTTAAGTATTATGAGTTATCTTACAATATTGCCTTCCAGTACATTGATTTCATTATTTAGCATTAAGTGCTATCAAATTTTAGATGATCTATTGTTATGCACTTAGTTGCATCATTTATGGGTTCCACTTGATTCGTTGTTCCTTCTGTAAGTTGTACTGGGATGCACTTACTCAGTTGATGTTTATCAACTTGTTCCATCTATAAGTTGTACTAGGATGCACTTACTCAGTTGATGTGTATCAACTTATTCTATTTTTAGGTTGCAATGGGTTGCACTTACTCAGTTGATGTTTATCAACTTGTTCCATCTGTAAGTTGCACTTAGTCAGTTGTTTTTTATCAACTTGTTCCATCTATAAGTTGCACTAGGATGCACTTACTCAGTTGATCTTTATCAACTTGTTCCATTTGTAACTTGTGTAACACCACAAAATTGGCATCTTGCAACCCTAACCAATTTTGTTGCATTTGTCGCTCTTCTAATTCATCAAAAGTCCTATGGTACTAGGCAATTCTGAGTTTTCACTGACTCTACTCGACCTAAGTGTCAAATGTAGAAAATCCTGAATCTGTATTAATCATACATCATATTTAATTCCTAAATATCTATTCGCTAAACAAACCTTATGATTGAATTAATTATAAAGTCCTAGCACTTTAATTAAATTAAATTCACCCTCTTTAGCTGAGACACATGAAAAAGGAATTAAATAATATTCAATTATTAAATAAATATCCTCATTTCAATAATTGAATTTAATTATTCAGATAATTGAGAAAAAGAAATTATGAGGTCATATTTATTTAATTAATTGAATATTCTATCAAAAATCTTATTTCTATTCAGAAATAGAAATTTTGAATTAATTGTGCTTTAAAGAGAAATAAAACAATTTAATTCAAATAAAACAATATTAAATCAAAGAGATAAAACAGTTAAAGCAAGAAGAAAACAATTTATTGAATTCTTTTCAATAAAGCTTTATGTTTTTAACTAGCTTTTCTATTTGTTTTATTCCAAAACAGGAAAGTTTCTATTCTGATCCTCTCAGAGTCTATAAAAGAACTCTTATTCTTCATTCAAACCCCCTCAAAAACTTTACTCACTTTTGCATTATTAGAATACTGAATTATTGTCTCATTTTCTTGCTAATCTCATATAGAGTAATTTCATTTTGCAAATAAGATAGCTTCAATCTCTAGACTAAATTGCATTGAAATCATATCTTAGCTTAATCTCTCATATTTCATTTCTTAGCATAATCTTGCATTGCATTGCATTTATCATGATAAATCCTTCGTTCTTAGATTGGTCCATGGTTGTGAGACTCTCATCCTGAGAGAAATTTCAAAAATCCCATCTAGATAGAAGGCAACAGGTCAAATCACACAAGCAGGAAGGATGAATAACTCATATTCAGTCTTGTTTGTACCTGGTGAAGAAGGACTATGTTGAAGTGTGTGGTTGATTAACAAGGCCAAAATTAACACTTACATTTATGGCGGCCACTGTGGGGCAGAACATCTATTTCTGCTATCATATTTGAATTAATTTTGAAAATCTTGGGATCATGTTTGTACTCTTATTTTGTAGGTAAAACAACGCATTTCATCATTGTTTTAGCGTGGAGCAAGTTCAAAAACTTCTTCTATCTTCTGTCTATTATTCTCTTTTTTTTTTTTAAGCTCTCATTTTGAACCAAATCTGACTGCACCATTGCGTCTGAAACATCATTTCAGGTGAAAATGACTGTAAACATGCCTATACTTGTCAAAAGTTGAATCAGTGGCAAAAATATTTTGCCCAAGGAGGCCGTACAACCCATTGCATGAAAATTGAGGCAGACTTTTGAATTTCTCTGTAGACAGCCCGAGGCAGATTTTTTGAAAAACAAAAATCCATAAAAAAAAAAATCCAATTTTTTTTTTTTCAAAAAATTCAATTTTTTTCACTATGTTAAATTTGACGACCGTCAAACCATCATTCTTCATGACCTTCTATGACAGCCATGAAAGAGTCAAATTTAAACTCGCAGGTTAATGATGTCAGCATGGTTTGAAAAACATTTTAGCTTCACCATTGAGCTTTTTGAATTTGCAGTCTAACTTTAAATGATCATATCTTGCTCATTTTAGGTCCAAATTGAGTGCAATGTTTTTTGATTTTGGGTAGAATTGTCTGAAAATTTCTGGGTTTTTCTTAGTTTATGGATTGTAGTCACAGATGTATCAGAAATTGCAGGTTTTCATCACTGTACCTACCTAATCCTGCATTTTGCAACTTCCAGAGCCTCGTACGGGCTCATACAGTAACATTTTTTAGTGCAATTTTTTTTGAAAGTGAATTATTTTTTATCTAATTTCTGAATATGCAATAATATTTATGATTTTCTAATTTTTTTAATGCTGACAAGTTTTGGGCTTTGTTGTTCTCTGATTATCTTATTTATTACAGCCTAACAGTGGTTTGTAGGATGCTGAGATAAAGAAATATCCATCATAAAACTTCTAATGCATTTATTGCAGGACATTGAAATGAAGAAAGGAAATACAAACTACTAATGGGTTTATTGCAGGACGTTTGTCGAAGACCTTGCGTGTTTTCACAAACTCTCATGTCTATTTTTAGTAGTTAAAACACACTTTGGTTGGTGCTTAAAATGAATCATTGTCTTGCATGATTGAAGTGTTTTTTAGATTATAATCCTAAGAACTACATGAACGTATCCTCTCCCCTCGCCTTTATGGATCTTGGGTGTAAGAGAAATTCATGTGATTCTTCTAGAGTGGCTACCTCCCGAGAGCTTTAGCAGAGCCAGTGAGTGTGGATGCCCAACCGGTAACAGGCTAAAGCCAAGCCCTTCCAAACTGGTATACAAAAAATGCTATTGTGATTAATATCACACTAGACAGGTGTGAATTCGTTGTGGCAACCAAAATCTCCTCCAGTACCCTAGTGGTGCGTTAAATTCCTAACATCGTTAAGGTGAAAGCCTTGCTTTGAACGGATTGGGAGAGCCCCCTTTATTGATAAAATGACTTGATCACAACCACCTGAACAGATGTCCTTACTACAAACTTTTGTTCTAGTTTCCAAAAACCCTCTATCTATTGGCGCAGAAGGTCAGAGACAGACTAAGACGCCCCACATTTTTACGGCTTTTAGTAGAGATAACAAACCTTTGGGAAGCAATTCCTTTGGGGTTTGAAGCTTGGTATGCCTGAGAAGTGAGTGCATATGTAAGGAGGAGCCCGTGCTTCCAAGCTTCTAAGTTATCTGCTAAGAGTAAGCGTAGCTAAACTTTG
>MU223335.1:2679417-2729942 GCA_018584345.1 Thuja plicata | reverse complement strand
TTTAATTAAATTAAATTCACCCTCTTTAGCTGAGACACATGAAAAAGGAATTAAATAATATTCAATTATTAAATAAATATCCTCATTTCAATAATTGAATTTAATTATTCAGATAATTGAGAAAAAGGAATTATGAGGTCATATTTATTTAATTAATTGAATGTTCTATCAAAAATCTTATTTCTATTCAGAAATAGAAACTTTGAATTAATTGTTCTTTAAAGAGAAATAAAATAATTTAATTCAAATAAAACAATATTAAATCAAAGAGATAAAACAGTTAAAGTAGGTAGAAAACAATTTATTGAATTCTTTTCAATAAAGATTTATGTTTTTAACTAGCTTTTCTATTTTTTTTATTCCAAAACAAGAAAGTTTCTATTCTGATCCTCTCAGAGTCTATAAAAGAACTCTCATTCTTCATTCAAACCCCCTGAAAAACTTTACTCACTTTTGCATTATTAGAATACTCAATTATTGTCTCATTTTCTTGCTAATCTCATATAGAGTAATTTCATTTTGCAAATAAGATAGCTTCAATTTCTAGACTAAATTGCATTGAAATCATGTCTTAGCTTAATCTCTCATATTTCATTTCTTAGCATAATCTTGCATTGCATTGCATTTATCATGATAAATCCTTCGTTCTTAGATTGGTCCATGGTTGTGAGACTCTCATCCTGAGAGCAATTTCAAAAACCCCATCTAGATAGAAGGCAACAGGTTGAATCACAGAGGCAGGAAGGATGAATAAATCATATTTAGTCTTGTTTGTACCTGGTGAAGAAGGACTATGTTGAAGTGTGTGGTTGATTAATAAGGCCAAAATTAACACATACAAGTTGCACTGGGTTGCACTTACTTCAGTTAATTTTTATGAACTTGTTCCATTGATTCATGATTAGGATGATGTCCTTGATTTATTGCTCTTGGAATTTGGAGGATCTATCTTATATTTGGAAGGCAATCTATTTTCTCACTCATAATCCTTAGTTTAAATTATTATTTAGCATATGAGAAAAATTGTTAAGTTTATATTAATCTTGGTTGAAAATTTTACCTTCTTAGTGGTTCATTGCTTATGATTTATAAGAGTAGACATGTTTGGCTTTTCAAATTAAATGTTTATTGGTTATTAAGTCATATGATTAGTCACCCTAAAAAAAAAGCACAAACTAGATTCTAAATCTTCTCCATTTACCTTTGTTGGGTATGATGAATCTACTAAAGGTTATAGAGTTTATAATCCTATTGCTAATAGGGTTCATCTTGCAAGAGCTGTTATTATTGTAGAAAATGAAGTAAATGATTTCTCCAAGGTCAACGATGATGAATTTAAAGGGGGTATTATTGACTCATGGAGGACCAACCTCCTATTCTAAACCCTACTCCTAATGCACCTATTTCTATTCCTACTGGTATTAAAAAATATGATGATGATTATGGTAACAATATTTCTACTCCTCTTAGTGATAAGTTTGCTCATGATGGTGATAATTTTGTTCATGATGATAATGATGCATTCACTTCTCTATGCAATATTACTAATGTAATGATGAGTTTGCATTCTTCATTTCTTAGATTGTGAGTCATGCAGGTGGTGGCTTGATCACCCATTCACTTATATGACTTAATAATGGACTGTCTATATCTATGTGATTGATGCAATGATGATGCGGGTCTCTTTAGTTGGTCTTGTGTGTTGTCATTTATGCATTAGTATGTTTAGTTTGAGATGAGAGGATGGATGATATTTCTGTCACTTTGATATTTTGGGGTATCTTAATTTCATGAGTTTCTCTTGTACTTTTTGATGAAGTCTCATACATTTCCTTAACAATATTTCCTGAGGTAAAAATTTCAAAGTTATACTAACTTGAATGTTAGATGAAATTCTTCTTGTGGATAGTTTCCTTGGTTCGTGTTTTGTGTTTCTATATTTCTCTGTTTCAAGTGAAACTTCAAGGACCATTTATGGGATCACTTCCTCTTCTCATGTCCTATAACTACAAGATGACTACTTCAAGACTTGAATCAAGACAATGAAATCTCTTCCTTATATTGAAGACCAAGTTGCAGATTTTGTAAAGAGACATTTCATTCTCATTGTAAAAATTTGTGTTTAATTCCCTTTTTGTAAACTCCCCAAGTAAATATTAAAGGGGGGTGTTAGAATTTAATATTTCCTTGGTGATACATGTAATTACAGGATAAACGAAGGTATCATATATTGTATTTGTCCTCTAGTCCCAGTAGGAGGACATGTCACATTTTTGTATTTCCTTTAATAAGGAAATTAGATATTCCTCCTTAAGAGGATTCCTACACATGGCACACACTTAATGTGAATGTGGAACTCATAGGATATGAGAGTTACATGAAAACTCCTTCACTCATATCTACTTAAGAGATGCTTCTCTCTCACTTCTTAAGGTTGGTTCTCATGGAGTAGTTCTTCTCTGTTTTTCATTCTCATTCTCACAATGTTGTAATGAGCTTCTTGCTCCATCTCTGTCTTCTTCATTGGCTTGCCTCATTCATTTTATAAGAACAAGGGGTTTTTCTTAGCCTTTCCGCTTTCAGAAACATTGTTTTGGTGTTGTTCATGAGCTTCTTGGTGATTATTCTTGGATCATCTTTTCATTTATGGTAAACATTTTCATTTCTGTACTCTCTCTTAAATTCTTTCCTAAATCTAGTTTACTTTATTTATATTTTCTAACTGAATTATTATTGGCCACATTTACAGAAATATGTTAAGATATTTGTACAAGGTTGCATAGTATGTCACATGGAAAAAGGAGTGAAGCAGAATATAGGGTTATATCAGCCGTTATCTATACTAGAGAAACCGTGGGAGGATACATATTATAAAATTTGTTCCTTGCCTAACAAGAAATAAGATATGGAATGATTCTGGACATATTTGTAGTGGTGGATAGGTTTTCAAAAATGGTACATTTTATTTCTTGAAAAAAGACTAATAATTTTGTTCATGTAGCAATGTTGTTTTTCAAGGAGGTAGTAACACTACATGGTTTACCAAAGAGCATAGTTTCATATCGAGACACCAAGTTTGTTGGGTACTTTTGGAGAACCTTGTGGAAACATTTGAAGACAATTTTGAAGTTTAGTTTAGCACACCATTTGTAGACTGATCGACAGACAAAAGTTGTGAATAGGAGTTTGGGGAATCTGTTGAGATGCTTGGTTGGAGATAAACGAAAGGGATGGGATTTGATTTTACTGTGAACGGTATTTGCATATAATAATTCTGTCCATATGAGCATTGGTAAATCACCATTTCATATAGTATATGGAAGTAGTCCCATAAATGCATCAACATTAAGAAAGTTGGACAAAGGAGAGACAAGTGACATTGAAGTTGAAGACTTTGCAGAACATTTGACGATTTTGCATGAGGAGCTATGGCAACATATTAATAAAATAAATACACAATACAAGGTTAAGGTACACAAGAAAATGAGGCATAGGGAATTCTGGGTGGGAGATGAAATCATGGTTCATTTGAGAAAGGAGATATTTTCAATAGGCACATATAATAAGTTGAATATGAAGAAGTTTGGACCATGCAAAATATTGAAGAAGCATAATACAAGAAATGCTTATGAAGTAGAGTTTCCCAGTGATCTCAATATTTCACGAGTATTTAACATTTCAGATTTTATAGAATATCATGAGGGAGGTGTTTGGGATCATATCATAGAAGTATAATATAATATTCTAGCAAGTTCTTCATATGTAGAGGAGATTGAAGAAATTTTGGATCGTCGTGGTGGTAGAATCACAAGCAACGGGACATATGAAGAATGTTTGGTCAAATGGAAAGGATGACCTATGGAAGATTCATCATGGCTCTCAATGTAAGAGGTTAATCATCTTGCTTTTCCTTTGACCACATGAGATGTGATAGGGTCACTTCTCAAATTACCCTAGGAGTCTAGTCTAGGAGCATCCTAAATGTAACAACAATCTTGTGTTACCCAAAACTATTTTTAGTTTTCTTTTCAATAAGGGTTATTTTGTATAGAGTTGCTATTTCTAGAAATTTACAATTTCTAGTATTTTTTCCATTCAAGCTTAAAATGTTCTATTTTCATCCCTAGAGGTTCACTTTGATTGTATCAGACTAGTAGTAAAGTTTCATTTCCAGATTAAGTCTAGTTTTGTAGATGTTGAATATTTTCAGTATTTGTAGCAAGGTACAAAAACTTTCAACTCAATTTTGAAGGCTTTTGAGGCTCAAAATGAGGTATAAACCTTGGCCTACTAGAGCTTTGCATGTTAGGTGTTGTACAGAACTTCATGTAATTGTCCGAAATGTGGTTATAATAGCCCATTGGATCAATAGGTGATGAGTTATGGTCTCTCAAAGTTGCACTACCTAAATTTGAAGAAGTTAAAGTTCCTTCAAAATTTCTTTCTGGGTTCTGAAGTTCTTTGAGCCTATTGTAATGTACAAAAAATGAATAATAATATCTTAGGGATGGTCGATGTCAAAATTTAGGGCTTAATTTCTAGAATCTTTTTGTATGGTTAAAATTTTCCTATATATTGAAGGCTCGTAGGGTTGTCTAGGGCAATTTTGGGGTATGCATTTTGTGGCTCTAGCTTGTATCTTATTGTAATAAAATTACCATGTGGTTGTGCATGTTATATTTGTGAATATTGTAATTTCATTTCATTATGGATAATAGAATCCTCTTTCATGTCTTTATAAATCTTGTTATTCTTGATTTTCTTGTGTGTTTGTGTTAATAAGGGGAGTAACCTTTTGATGAACTACAACTGATTGTATGCTTGAATTCATTTGTTGGTAGTCAACCGAGTTACAAATGTGATGATAAATATTATTAGTTAATGTATTATCATTGATGTCAACTTATTTGAGTATCATTATGGTAACAAACATCTATTTTGGATTAAAGATCAAGAACAAACAAAGTTTATATGGTCGGTAAATAAAGAGTTTTGTATACACCAGGAGATAGTGAACATTGAGTAAAACATAGTGTATACCGAGCACAATGATAACCAAACCAAGGACCTCTGACACAATACGATATTCACCAAGAACTTAAATAAAACTGAGGTTGAATAGAATGATGAGATGACAATTGATGATTTAGAGGTATATTATAAGATTTTTTATGAAGATCAAATGGTTATGAAAATTTAAGGAAGATCACATGATGAAGATTGAAATGTGTTTTTAACACAACTATCAAGGAAGGATTAAGTGGAAAAACCAACGATGGAGATTAAGAAAAAAACTTAGAAGGATGCAAAATAAATGAGTTATGATGTCTATATAATAGAAAAGAGATTTATTTTGAAAGACACCTGACGCACACATGTGAAGTTTAAGCATGATTGATCAAATTGGTTAAAGATAGAACCAAAAAATTTCTATAGACATCACCGAGTGATAGAGGAAAGAGCATTACCGTGCAAAACAGAGTATAAAGAATCAGATGAACAAAAGTGAACAAATTGATCAAAGGTATTATGTACTTAGCATAGATTTAAACATCTGAAAATATAGTTGTATTTGAATCAGATCATTACTGTATAAATTTAACCATTCTTACAGATAAATATCTTAGCCTAGTAGGATCTGAAAGTATTTATTATGACATTCTAATTAATTAAATCAATCATATTTCCACAATCTATTGGGATTTAAACCTTAAATTTTTGGTTTTGATTGTGTATGTTCACACACACACACACACACACACACACACACACACAAGTCATTTATTCACTGGTTCCTTTTTATACTATTTTCTTTTTAGTCCTTTAGTTTGTGTTTGCTTTTAATTCTTGGTGTTTTTAAACTAATCAATTTTATTTTATTTTTTCTTTTATCCTCTTAGGTAATCTTTACTTCTCTATTCCCCCTCATTTTATGTTCCCCCATTCTCCCCCCAGCCCTTGTTTTATCTATTGAGTGACACCTAGTCTACATCTTATTTTTACATATCCTTCATGCTCTTTGATCTTACATCCTAATGATGGATCACAGAGTGTGATCTGAAATGTTGATGCTAAAAAACATACACAATCAAAACCATAAATTCCAACTTTAAATTCTAATGAATGTTGAGTGTTTTATTTTTGACCCCATAGTGAATGATTGTTCAAGAGAGAAATGTTAGTTTTAAATCCTCTAACCAGGTCACATTTAACAATTTGCATTATAACCTTTAATAGGGTTGGCTCTTAACCAAGCTCACTTCAGAAGAGTGAAATATTTTGGGTTACATGTCCCAGGTGGTTTTTCCCTTAGCAGGGTTTGCATGAAAAAAAAATACGTGTCAACGTGTATGATTGTTATTTTTATTAACACATTACTTTATTTACATTGATCGGTAATCACAGTATTAATTTACAGCTACTTGGTACATGAATAAAAGTTTGAAGTTACAGTTTACATTTCACCGAGTTGATTTATATGTTTCAAATTGTTGTCATATACATCTAGAAGAATTTGGGACTATAGGATAATTGGGAGACAACTGATTCACCTCCCCACCCCGTTAGTTATTCTAAAAATTGGTATTAGAGCATAGAGTGCTTAGAAGAAAAGGTTTAAAGGACTTAAGCTAAAGATCAATATATATAAGAGAGATGTACCAAAGAAGAAACAAGGAAAAATTATTGACATGGAAAAGAAGAATGAGACTATACATAGTAGGGATTTGAGATGACAATTCAATATACATAGACTCTAAATTCATTCTACTGGATGGACCCTTGATTGTTAATCAGATGAAAGAGAAACATGAACACAACATTATAATTGTAGAGATTGATTCTTCTCTTACTGATGTAGAATCTAAAGATATCAAGACATGTACATCAACAAAGTAGATGTGGGACAAGCTTACACTAGTTTTTGGAGGAAATGCAAATGTACTAAGAGATAAAGTTGAAAGTCTCTGAGAAAAATTTGATGACATTAGAATGAAAGAAGGAGAGAGCATAACACAATATAGTAACCAAATCAAAGAAGTTGTGAATGTTATTCAAGGAGCAGGTGGAACTATTGATGAAGACACTATTGTGAGTAATATTATTAGAACTTTACTTCCTATCTATTCCATAAGAGTCTCTACAATACATGGAATAAGAGAAGCACCTAGAAGCAATATTACTGTTCATAGTCTTGTTGGAAGAGCGATTTATTTTGAGCTGAATAACTTTAACAACATAGTTGTACCTAACATGGAATCGACATTTATATCTTCAATAAAAATTAGTAAATATGGTATCAAACACATGATTTGAAATAACAGTGATAGTGAAAGTGATAAAAAAGAACATGATCAACTTGAAGCATTAATTATTAGAAGATTGCACAAAGGAAAAGGAAGATATAAGGGTAAACTACCTTTGATATGTTTTAATTGTAAATAAATTGGCCATTTTACTGCAAGATGCCCTAATAGAAAGCATGATGAAAGAAATTAAATATCTAATGATAGAAAATATGATCGAGATTACATAAGCAACTGACAATATGATAGAAGGAATAACCAAAATTACAAAGACAAAGGCAAGAAGGTTCAAGTTATGTTGATGAAGATAAAGATAATGATACTGGTTCTAACAGTGATGAAGATATTGAGATAGTACTTATAGATTTAAAAGAAGATTCATAAGAAGATGAGAGGTATGTTGAAACAATACTTATTTCTAAAGTTAGTAAACATGACATTTGGG
Organism: Thuja plicata; assembly: GCA_018584345.1. Classification (NCBI taxonomy): domain Eukaryota; kingdom Viridiplantae; phylum Streptophyta; class Pinopsida; order Cupressales; family Cupressaceae; genus Thuja; species Thuja plicata. The sequence goes on along the minus strand of MU223335.1, from coordinate 2,722,193 downwards.
TTATTGATAGTCATTGTACACATCACATGACTGGAGATAAAGGAAATTTTAAATTTCTTGAACATTATGATGGTGGATCTTGTAGAATGCAAAATGATACACCTTGTCAAGTGAAAGGAAAAAGGAACTATAATGCTAAAGAATCAAATCAACATAGCTCACTGAGTTACATTTGAGAATACAAAATTTTAGAATAGAGAATTTATAATATATGATAGAACTGGAAAATTGATCGGCACTGGTGAACAATCAAAAGGTAACTTATTTTATCTTGACACTGCTGAAACTAATTTCTTATTGGATAAGAATTAAGATGTATGAGTATGCCATAAAAGGATTTGTCATGTAAATTTTGACAACATGGTTAAGATTAGTAAGAAAAGAAAAGTTAGAGGCTTACCGAGCTTATCTAAACTAGACCATGTAATATGCATGAATTATCAAATGGGAAAGATGACAAAATCAAGTTTTAAGAGAAAGAATTTTTCATCTAATGATATTTTAGAGTTAGTTCATATAGACCTATGTGGACCAATGAGAACACAGAGTTATTATGGGGACATATACTTTATTTTATTTGTTGATGACTACTCTATAATGATGATTGTTATGTTCCTAAAAGAAAAATCTGAAGCATTTATGATGCTCAAATGGTACAAAGATAAAGTGGAAAAAGAAAATGGTAGAGAAATGAAGTGTTTTAGATCTAATAGAGGAGGTTAATTTATTTCTGCTGAGTTCATTAATTTTTGTAACGACAATGGAATTAAAAGATAGGTTTCTGTACCCAGGACACCACAAAAGAATGGGATTGTTGAAAGAAGAAATAGATCAATCGTAGATTGTGCTAGAACATTGATTATTGAAAAGAATATTGCACAAAAATATTGGAGAGAATCTTTTAGTACTATGTATACACACTAAACTGAGTAAAACCAAAGAAAGATGCAAACAAGACACCTTAAGAGCTATGGTATGGTTATACATCTAATGTGAGTTATTTTAAAATATTTGGAAGACATTGTTATATTCTGAAAGATGATAAAAATGGTAAATTATATTAAAAAAGTGATGAAGGAATATTTCTTGGATATTCTACTAAGAGTAAAGCTTATAAATGTTTGAACAAGACTTCTAACAAGATCATTGAAAGTGAAAATGTGAAATTAGATGAATTTACTAAGAAGAATGACGAGGACAACATGAAAGAACATGAATATTATAGTAAATTATTTTGCATGGAATAACATGACACTATGCATGCATAGATACCAAACATTACCGTGCAACAAGGTAATTTTACCGAGCAACAAGAAGCACAGACCAAGAATCAAGAAAATTATACAACTATAGATCATGATCAAGATCAAAATTAACCGACTGGAGAGCACAGTGAAGAACAAAGAATTGAACCTATATTTGCAAAATATGTAAGAAGACATCATTCACAAAATTAGATTATTGGAGGTAAAAGAGCTAGTATGATGACCCAAAGTAAGTTGAAAGAAACCACATGTTTAATTTGTGAATTTGATCGTAAGAATGTAAGAGATGCACTTGAAAATCAAGAATGGATCTCTTGGTTGTATTTCCAGTTCTAGTGTTCACCGTGAAATTTTGATGTTCTCATGACTAAGAGTTGCCCAAACGCTTAAATCATGTCTAAAATTGCAAAATCCCTTAGAATGTTATATGTTTTTAGGTCAAAATCTAGTGGAGTGGTAAAAACCCTATGTCTTAAGTCTTATTGTTTCTGAAAATATTGAAAACCCTAGAAATGTTAATCAGGTTTATATTTTTGAGTTACCCTTTTGGAAGCTTAAGTCATGAAATAAATCATGTGCCTTTTAAGAATAGTTTCTTAGTCTCTTAATACTCAACAAATAGTTCCATTCTAATATGAGACCTAGTGATTCACCTTAGTCGGATTGTCTCTAAGAGAAAGGAATGTTCCTCTAAAAGTTATGCGACTTAGCGATTTCTTTTAATCGTGAAGTCTCCAAATAATATTTATCATTTAAAAAATTTTGTGGTGACATGGAGACAAAGGCTATGGTCATGGTGACATAGGGTAGATCATGGGTCTAGGAAAAGTGTTTGGCAACTTGGATTTTCCACAGTTGCGCACTCTCCAGATCAGATCAGGATAAGTAATGAGTCAAAAAATAGGATGTTGCCAGATCTCTGAAAGAAATTAAGGTTAATAGATTTATTCAGTGATAAGGAGACAATGCAAAGTCACGTGGTTTCCATATAAGAAAAATGATAGTTAAGGTGTGAAAAGGGTAAAGGTGGTTGCTGAGGTGACATTGTTGAAATCATCTACCAATAAGAATACATAGAATTAATGACTAAGTGGGAAAAGTAGCTGAAAAATCTGAAAAAGACCTAATCATATCAAAGGTGATTTTGTTCAAATTTTATGAGGGTTTTTACTATGAATGCACTCATTTGAAATTGATTTTCTGTCACACTCAGAGCCTATGGCTAGGATATGGATTAATTACATATTATGCAAACTTGAAGGCAGAAGTGACTAATTTTTCAATTATGAGCTTTGTAGTTTATGAATTGTTTCCATAGAAGGAGTATATTACATTCATTTGAAATTACTTTGCATTCAGAGTTCTAGGGCAAAAAATTTGCTAAGTTTTATGTGTTTAAGAGAAGAAGTGTTGATTTCAAGGAGTGAAGTTAGTGAATTTTTATTGAATTTAATATGATTGTTCCAAGAATTCAGTGTTGTTGAGTTGTCTTTTGTGTGTTCTAGAAAAGAATAGGTTTTCTGAGAATAGATTTCTCTAAATATCGATAAGAAAGGGTGTAGAGTAGCACATAATTGAACAAAATGAGCAAAGTAGTCAGTGTAGCCTCCACCAGTAGGAGAAATGATGATGTTGATGAAGATGCCAAAGGAAAGAGAAGCTTTTTTGATGAGTTCCTGAAGCTGCTGCCTAGTTCCACTCAAAACAAGAAGGTGAATGTAGATATTCTATCAGATGAGTATGCAAACATAAGGGATGCGAAAACTCCAGGGTCCACAAGTTTTTCTCTTTTCAATTATTTTTATAAAAACTATGATAAGGCTATGCCTGTTTCAAACCCTTGGACTTGTGGATTGGCTAGGTTGTTAGTCCCTGACATCTTTGTAGATGTAGACTTATTCCTAGGGCTAGCACATCACTATGACCAATTAACCAAGAAAATTAAGAAGAATGATGGCACTCTCTTGTTACCCTTGAAAAGAAATTCTTTCATGCAAGCTTTTGCCTTGTACAACATAATGTCCACGAAGATAGACCTCACTAGACAAGAGGAAAGGTATAGGTTACAGTCTAGAGTGGTTAGGATTCAAATAAAAAGGCACATCCTTAGTGAGGTTAGAGACCATATTACCCCTATACCAGGAACTGTACCCTATTGTTACAAGGATTTAAATTTATATATGAAATATGTTGCATATGCCCTATACAGAGTGTTAAGCAAAGATGGAGGAACTGCGAGAATTGGTGTTGGTATTCTTATGATTTTCTTGGACTTGTAGGATGTACATTCCAGCACCAGCTATAGCTACATTCAGTATATCATCAATAGGATGCATGAGGGATTTGTTTCTATTCAGAAGAAGGAGCAGGACCCTAAATTTCTACATTATTCAATTCTGATGCATCTATTGTTGCATTTCAACTATACTATCATGGACTTGACAAATTTGAACCCTCAATGGTTATATTACAACCAGCCTAACCCTATCCAGTTTTGGGTTAAAATTTGGAACTTCACTGCTAAAGACTGTGACTTCTGCGGATTTGAGAATTGGGTAGTTTACCCATTAATGCAAAGTCTAGGTGTGAATAAGACCAGGCTCCCAGTAAAAGTGTTACAATTGTTAAGACCCTCTGATTATGTAGACAAATGGGAGGGAGACCATAAATGGGGTGATTTCTATTAAGAGAGTAATTTTACAATGATTAGAGTCTATGGATGTTCCCATCCTCCTCATATCTTACCATAGCATGTACCAACTAGAATTGATGCAGTGATATTCATATCACAGCTTATATTAACTGATAAGGAACACCTTGCACCTCATAGGAAGGGGACATTTACCCCTTGATAGTTTAAAATATAACAATTTACAATTGGAAAGAAGGCCCTTGACATAGTGACCAACTGGCTAAATGATTGCAAGATGGGTGTTTCCCTATACAGGTATATTGATACAAAAGGTTTTATTGCAGGAGCTAAGAAACTCCTTACTCCTACCATTCCTAATGCCTATCTGTGTGATGAATGTGTGGAGGAAGATGCTAAAAGAAATATCATGGATGAATGAGAAGTAAAGATAAGAGGAAATAAAATCTAGGAACTATTGGGTTTTGAAAAAAAAGTGAAGAGATGAGAAGTGGCATTTGGGGGTTTCTTCCTTAATTTGCCTTATTTTGATAGAATCAAGGCTATGTTGAACAATCATCAAACCTTGTGTGAAAAATTGGAGAATCACCTGGATAACAAAGGAAAAGGGCCAGAAGAGCCTCAACACTCTGATTCAGAGTATGAGGAGGATAGTGATGGATGACAGTCAAATCTAGGCCCACCTCAAATGGATCAGCCCCCACAAGACAGTGAACAAGAAATAATAGTAGGTGAAATGATAACCATTGATTTGACTAAGGAAACAGAGCTAGAGAGCACATATAAGCCTGTCTTAAAGAGGTAGAAGATTGATCTTGGTCAATTTTTTCATTCTCAAACTTATGAGAAAAGAGAAAGGAAAAAAGATAGAGTAAATGCCCTTATTCCTGGTAGAAGGGCCTATGATCATAATTTGAGGAAAGAAATAAGAAAAGCGAGAAAAATATAGCAAGAAGTGGAAGAGGACATAGAGTTGCCTCTGAGAACATGTATAGATGAGAGATTGATCTATCAGCAGCAATTTTTAAAAGATGACAATTTTATAAAAACTAATGAATTTAAAGATTTCCTCAGTTGTTTTAAGCAGAAAGAGGTCTAAAAGAAGTTGAAATTAGCTTGTGAGGAAGCAGTGAAAAATGAGGCACTTTTATCTCTACAAACATATGATCCTGAAACTGAGGATAGTACTCTTGAAGAAGCCAAGAAATTAGTCTTGGATAGTGAAATGTTCCTTACTGAAGGTTGGGGTCTAGCCTCATCATTTATAATAGACCAAATAAGAAATCAATTGGACTTAAAGTTGACAATTGAGATCTAGATTGGTGATATGATCAAAGGATCTAGTTATATTCCAAATTCCCAAGCATTTCCCATGTGGAGTTTGTGTCCTAGGGACTAGAAGCCTCAATTATTGAATATTCAAGAGAATATGGTGGGAAACCAAATGGTGTGGATAGTTCAAAACACAGGTGATCTGGATATTTCCCAAATAATGACACAGTGGGCACATTTAAATGAAGATAAGACAAATAAATTGTCTGAGAAATGTGGTGTCTTGATAGAGGAGGCTAGTGCTTTGGCTAAGGATAGAGAATTATGCCAAATCAAGATTCATGAGAAGGATAGGGTAATTGCTGACCTAAGCAAACAATTTCTAGAAAAGCCAGAAGTTGTATATGTACCCTCAGAGCAGCCTCCACATACAAAGGAAAAAATTGAGATAGAGGGAGAAGGAAAGAAAGAGGACATGGCCAAAATGGATAATGAGATTGCTATAAATGCATTATTAAATATACTTCAGCATAGGATTCATATCCTAAAAGATAAAAATGATATAATTTTAAATGCATATAAAAAATTATCTCCTTTACATGCTGAAGTGATAGGGTACATCTCCATTTTTAATCTTTATTTCACAACTTGGTCAAGTAGGGTACAAATATTTGAAAAGTTGGCTTATTTACAACTGCATAGGTAGGATCTATCGGAGATTACGATAGAGGTTGGGGATGAGATTGAGAAAATAAATGTGGCTTTACCTTTCTTCAAAGGATAGCTAAATCAGATTGAGGCAAAGATCAGCCTCTTGGGATAAAGTTTTAAACAGTTTATTCCTCCAATCAAAGGAGAAGATGATCATATCATGGCCTTGGAGATTTCGAAAAGTGAATTTGGCAGCATCTTTCCTAATAAAGAGGCATTTATTTTAGATTCAATTATAGATATGGAAAGCTATAATAAGATTTTAGATGAAGCTTTCAAGGCAGAGACTGACATCAATAAATTCATAATAGATGTTAAAGGCATAACTTATGTCAGATAGGAGAGGCAAAAGGCACAACTACAAAGAATTCAAAACTTTAATTGGCCTTCAGAAGATGATGTGGCAGCATGGGACCTAAAGACAAATCCAAAGAAAAAGAAGGTTGCTGCAACGGATGTTGATGTCTTCGATGAAGAGTGAAAAAGGGGACACTTAATTGGCACCTGATCTAAGAGCACAGGAAAGGTAGCAATCATAAAAGAAAAAGTGTAGGTTATCCTGTAATGGTGATCACTTGGTCTCAATGAAAACATTTGATGCTATCCTTAACATAATCAGACAAAGGTGCCAAAGTCCATATAAAGACAGAAAAGAAGAATGTTGCCATATTTGACTTTTTGAGGAACAAAAGAATGTTTTAAGATCTTAAACACAGTTTCTTGGAGAAAAAAAAGATTAATCATCATTTAAGAATATCAGAAACTATCCTGGGAGTACACAAACCAAAGGTGTCAAAGATCACATGAAGACAAGGAGTAGATCAGATTTTATCCTCTACTTTTGTCTTTTTACCACTTGGGTAACCCTTCTCTTTTATTTTTTATGATTTTTAGGGTTAGGTTTCTTAAACCATCCGAACCTTGTTGCATCCTTTTCTTCGGGATTCCAAGATGGTTTATACCTATAAATAGATAAAGTGTAATATTTTTCAGATGATTTGATATAATTGCAAGATAGGCTTATAGATTTCAGTCTGTATTTTTTTTGAGTTCTTAGCATGTATATGTACTGAAGCAGAAATATAAAAATAAAAATATAGTGCAACTTTATTCTAGATTGTTGTTGTCTCTTTTCTTATTTTGCGTACTCTTCTATGTTTAATTTTTAAGGCATGTTAAACATATTAGCTAAAAGGTAGCTGTCTAATTATTTGCAAGTTTCTTCTAAGGGAAGAATTAAATTTTGTGAGTAGTTTCAGAGAGTGTGGAAGTAATTGAGGATTTGATACAACATTGTGGGATTGATAGGACAATTTGTAAGGCATTTTACCTGAGTTGTATGTAGGTTCTAAGGCATCCTACAATATTCTTTTAACTTGTTTATTTCTGTGGATTTATATCTTTTGAGTTTATAGCCCAAGGATAGACACTGGTCTAGAACATGGTCAAGTGATCCATCATCATCCAAATATTCAAAATCAATCACATTTACACAAAGAGAATATATTTAAAATCAATTGTATTCATAGAGTTTACAATTTGAGTTTGTTGACTTCTTAGAGAGAAAGTCAAGTAGGTTATTCCTCCTAAATTCATAAGAATTATAAAAGGAAAAAGGATAAAATTCCTTATTATGTTCTTGTCTTCCAATATCAAGATAATGATTTGGATTGTTAAAATTTCCCTCAAAGTAATCATAGTTATCTACATTGTTATCTATTTATCCATATAAGATAGAGCTTTTAGCACATAAGTAAAAATCCACTCTAAAAATATTGTCAAGTCAATAGTCAATCATAGGTAAAACCTACCCGAGTCAGTGGATCTCAAAAAAGAAGTAGGTGATAATACGTATCCCCAATGTTATCAAAATACCTCATCAATTAGTGGTTTCTCTTGCTTGAGTCAGAGTTTCAAGGCATTGGGAGTCATAGAGTTAATCAAGTATTCAAGGATTTTTATAGACCCTGCAAGAAAAAACCCTAACAAATTGGTGACTCCGCTGGGGACTTAGAGAGTGTAAAAGTTTGTTAGTAGTTTTTTGAATCTCTAAGGTGTTAAAATGACAATATAATACCAGTTATAGTTGATCCAGTCATTTTGATAAGTATTCATTTATCCCTAACTGCTGTTAGGTGGCGACTCTAAAGCTAAATCTCTGAGAGCAGTGAAAAGTTAAAAATTTATATTTCACAATGAATACTAGATCAAAAGCAAGAAGGAATCTTGAAGTTCCATTAGATGGTGGATTCACTTAAACTTAAAAAATGGAAATGTCTTGGAGAAAGAAAAGAAACCAATAAAATATAGATGAGACTCGTCCGAGAGGAAGAGAAAGTAATACTAGGAGAGAGGTAGGTAGAAATCAATTTGTTCATGATGGAAATACTTTAGAATATGAAGAAGCTAAAAAGAAAGTATTAGAAACATCTATAGCTACTTCTACTTCTAGTGAGAGGGAAGGAACAAATTTAGTTAGTTTAGAATCTAAGGAAGGTCCCTTTAATGAGCTTGCTGAAGAAGAGACACTCATCATGAAACATCTTGCCCTTATTCAACAGATAAAAAGGGAAAAAGAGCTTAGAAAAAAGAAAAAAACATGAAAAGAAAGATGTTAACAAAATCAAACAAAGATCTTTAAGATATAAAACTACAAGGAATACATAAAGTTCTCAAAGGGACTGAGATATACCACCTACTCATAGAGCTTCTAGTTCACAGAAGGATGATACAAGTGGTAAGAAAAAAATGACTAAAAACACGAGTGAAGAACCTAAAGTTCACAAGGTCTTAATAGAGCAAATGTCTAAGTTGGATATTGATCTTGAGAAATTAAGAATTGAAAAGGAGACCATGGAGAAAATGTTAGAAAAGGAACAAATGGAAGATGCAACAATTGAAATGAAGAAGAAAATAGATTTTTTGCAGTCTTATAAGTATTGTCACGCTGGAACAGAGAATACAACAGCTCCTAAAGAAAAAGCCACTACTTTTAATGACAATGATAATTTTCAAAGAAATCCATTACATACTTAAAGGTACAAGTAGTTTAACTTCATTGGTATCCCTGGATACCCCAATACATTTCCAAAACATGTGGGTGATATAGGAGAAAAGCTCCCAAATTTTGCAGGTAATAATGTTATTTCTTGTGAAACACATTTAAGAAAACTCATTGATTTTGTTGATGATCTAAATATCACTCATGAGAACGTGTGAATGAAGATTTTTGTTCAGTTTCTATTAGAGGATGCTAGGGAATGGTTTACGAGCCTTTCTAATGGATCTATTGCTTCTATGGATGACTTGATTTAATGATTTAAAGATCGGTATGGTGACAAGAAAAACAAGGGAATATTGCTAAATGAATTCAATAACATCAAAAAGAATTACGATGAAGAGGTCACGAAGTTTAATACTAGATTTCAAAGAGCAATGCACAAATTGTTTCAGAAAATAAGGCTGGATGAAGAGGTATGTCTAGCGACTTATTTAAATGCCTTTGATTCTAAAATGGGGTGTGCTCTTAGGGATAAAAACCCTAGAAATATTATTGATGCTTATAAAATAGTAGTAAATATTGAAATGAACAGAAGGGTGTCGGGTAAATTAAATAGAAGAGATGATTCAAGGTTTAGCAAGAGTAACCAAAAAGAACCAGAATATAAAGAATTTAGGGCTCCTTAGAACAATAGGACTTCTTATAATAGAAATTATAATCCAAAAAATAGAATGCAAAACCATCCTTATGGAACCTAGTTGAAGGATGTAAAATCTATTGTTTCACTCAGAAAAGAGAAGTCAGCTAATAGAGCTCCAGATCCTCTACACAAAAATATTGTCCACTTATGCAATGATGATTTCTGGTGTGAGGATTGTGATGCCCCACACAATCCTAATTTTTGTATTGTTTCCATAAATTTGAAAACAAATGAAGAACAAGAAAATGATGAAGGTGAACAATGTGATCAAAATATGACAAATACTTATTCATGTCATGATATAGATTCAGACAGTGAAATTGAAAATTATGATTCTTATAGTTCACCAAAAAGAGTAGAGAATCACCATTAGCAGATTTTATCAAATAGTGAAGTAGAGGAAACAAATGACCATATAAGATGTTATTCTCAAAACAATTAGGATCTCCCACTTATTAGAAATTCTTCAGATGAAGAGAAAGCTAAGATTACTGCAAATTTAGTGAACAAGGCTAGAAGCAATTACCATTTGAGCAACAGAGTAGTGGGTGGTACTGGAAGTTCGCCATCTGGTGTCTTTATAAAAGAAAACATTATAGACACCAAATATGTACAAAAGAAGGAAGGACCTGGGGAAAATACAAATAAACATAAGGTCAAAATTATAACAAAGGCCTTAGAACCAAATGTTGTACAAGAAGAAGAATAAAAATAGCAAGAAACAGGTACTCCTATTTTTAAGATAGAAAGTAAAAATTTAAAAGAACCAACTCTGAATGTGCTTATTGAGAAAAATAACATTATTGTTGAAAAATCAAAATCCTCAGATGTGAAATATACTCTAGTAGATATGGGTCATTGTTTATCCCAAATGACTATAAAAGTGCAATTTCTAGAAATGATCAGAATTAAAGAACACAAGGAAAAGGTGTTGTCATTATTAAATAGTGTGCCCATAATGAAATTTAAAGGTCTAGAGAATGTTGACAAGAAACCAATTAACAGAGGGAAGGAAGTTGAAGTATTAACATCTGAGATTCCTCAAATTTTCTTGAATACAACTTCTTCCCCAAAAGTTGTTTACCCATTTTTTCTTTCACTAATAATTAATGGAAGGATGCTAAAAAATTGTATGATTGATTCAGGAGCATCTAATACTGTTATGCCAATGGAAATTATGAGGTCCATGGGATTACAAGTTGATACTCCTCATGGGAGATGTCAAGCAATGGATTCTAGAGAAGTCCCTGTGATTGGTACCATTGAGGCTATGCCTTATAAATTTGCCATATGTCCTGATGTGGTAATGACTATGAATCTTCTTGTTGTTGATATACCACCACATTATGGGATGCTTCTGTCAAGAAAGTGGAGTGCCTCAATGGGAGGTAGTATACAAAGTGATTTATCATATGCTAGTTTCAACATTGCTGGAGATAATGTTAAGGTGTCAAGGGAGGGTAGAACTCCTCACATGATAGAAAAATTTCAAGACACTAACATTAATTGTTGCATTGATATGGATATGGAAAATTTCAGGGTACAGAAGAGTGAACTTTGTTATCAGAATGAAGAGATTGATCCTCTAAATAAAGAGTTGACTCTACAAAGTGATGGATTATGGAAAATGTATTTTGATGGGGCTTTCTCAAAAGAAGGATCAGGGGTAGGTGTTTTACTAATATCTCCATCAGGTACAACTTTTAAATATTCCTTTCTATTAGCCTTCTAATGTACAAATAATACTACAGAATATGAGGCTTTGCTTTTAGGGCTTGAAATTGCCATCAAACATGGGATAAATGTTTAAAGGTTTATGGTGATTCTGAATTGGTGGTAACCCAAGTTAAATCCAAATATGTTGTAAAAAAATGACAGATTAAAAATGTATAAGAATGTTATTTGGGATCAAATTGAAATGTTTGAGGCCTTTGATATAAGTTGGATAGAAAGGTCAAAAAATATAATGGCTGATTTCTTAGAAAATGTTGCTCTAAAAATTGATGATTTGACCTTAGATGGGGTGTCAGTACTGGAATTCAAGACAAGACCATTTGTTCCGGATAACATATACAACTAGCAAGTTTCTCAGGATGACCAAGATATTCTGAGATTTATTTAATGTCTAGACCATTATGAGAACCAGAGCATAGATTGTAATACTTTGCTAGAAAGTGATGATTGAAAAGACTATTTTGGGGAATGAGGTTGTCCAGTTAAGTTCTAATCATATTTCTAGGGGCCTGGTTGAACTTGAGGCATTTTTTAGTAGTCAACATAATGATTCAACAAAATTAAGCAATGCCAAGGTTAAGGATTTGGAGGAAATAAATTTAGGATCTGAAAACAGTCCTCAAGTTGTTTATATTGGAAAAGGTTTAGACTCTCATATAAGGAAAAATTTGATCAAACCATTAAGGAAATATAAACATGTCTTTTCCTGGTCATATGAGGATTTGAAAGCCTATAGATAAGACCTTTTTCAACATGAAATCCCACTAAAACCAGATGTGAAACCATTTAGGAAAAAATAGAGGCCTATTAACCCCTTCTTGGATCCTAAGATGTAGCAAGAACTGATGAAGTTAAAGGATGTTGGGATAATCCAGCCAATCAAACACTCAACTTGGGTATCAAATCTGGTACCAGTCAGAAAGAAGAATGGTGATATCAGACTGCGTGTGGATTTCAGAAATCTAAACATTGATTCATTAAAAAATAATTATTCCTTACCTAACATGGAATCAATGTTACATAGGGTAACTGGTTGTGAGCTTTTGCAAATGATGGATGGTTTCTCCAGCTACATCCAAGTTTTGGTGAAATAATCTTAGCAATACAAAACTTCATTTACTACTCCTTAGGGAACCTATGTTTATGTCAGGATGCCATTTGGATTGATAAATGCAGGAGCAAATTTTCAAAGGGCCATGGATAATGGCTTTAGGGAATTTATTGATTTATTCACGGTCATTTATCAAAATTATTTAACTGCGTATTCTAAAAAAACCAAGGATCACTGTGAGCACCTAGGTCAAGTTTTCAATAAAGCTCTACAATATGTTGTTTTAGTAAATCCTAAAAAATGTCATTTTACACTACAAGAAGGAAAGTTGTTGGGACACATAGTGTCAAAGGATGGAGTGAGAATAGACCTTGAGTGAATATAAGCAATCCAGAAGGTCATTGCTCCAAAAAATTTAATAGGAGTTCAATCTTTCTTAGGAAAGATTAATTTTGTTAGGAGGTTTATAGAAAACTTTTGCAGAGATTGTCAAACCTATTATAAAGTTGCTAAAGAAAGATACAAAATTTGATTGGAATGAAGAGGCGCAAATGGCATTTGAAAAAATAAAGAAGGCAGTACAAGACGTTGTTGTTCTAAAATCTCCAGATTATAGTAGGCCCTTTTTTGTTTTCATTTGCATCTTATCATACAATTGTTGTTGTTTTACTACAAAAGGATGAACAAGGATTTGAACATCCAATAGCCTTTTATAGTAAGTCTCTCCAGGCTACAGAACTTAATTATGAGATGATGGAGAAGAAAGATTATGCTATAGTTAAAGTTGTAAAGTATTTTAGGCCATATCTGGTCTCTGCCAAGGTGCAAACTTATGTTCCCCACTCAATAGTGAAAGATATTCATACACTGTCAAAAGTTACTAGTAAGAGATGTAAATGGATAAATAGAATACAAGAATTCAATCTTGAAATCCATATTAAAAAATTAATAAGAGGCCAAGGGTGGGAAAAACTCATGACAGAGGAAAACTTGGATTTGGTGCAAGTAAATGATACAAAGACACATGATCAAACTGTTACAAGAATAGAAAAATAGCCATTTTATATTGATATTATGTACTTCCTAAAAAATGCCAAGTGTCCTAGTGTTATGACTGATAATCAAAAGAGATGTCTTAGATTGCAAGCAAAAAATATGCCTTAATCAAAGGATATTTGTATTGGAAAGACATAAATGGTGTATTGTTGTTATGTTTAGATAAAAGTCAATCTGAGAAAGTTTTGAGTGAAATACATGTAGGGGACTGTGGAGGTCATTTCTCTGGCAAGACTAATACCCACAAGATTTTAAGGGCTGGGTATTATTGGCCCATTTTATTTAGAGATAAATATGCATACGTCATAAAATGTGAGCCTTGTCAAAGGTTCTCAGGTAAACTCAAATTTTCAAGAGCCCTATTGTTAAACCCGGTAAGTACTGAAGCCCCTTTTAATATCTGGGGAATTGATATTATTGGTGAATTTGTAGAGAAGTCTAGTGGAGGACATAGTTGGATACTTGTAGCCATAGATTATTTTACCAAATGGATTGAAGCCATTCCTACAAAAAAGGCAACAAGCAAGGTAGTCACTAAATTTCTAATGGAAAATATTATGACCAGATTTGGTGTACCTTTGAAATTATTAATGGATAATGCCATGTGTTTTAGATGAGAAGAAATAACAGATTTCTGTGAGAAATATGGAATTACAATATCATATTCATCTCCATATCATCCACAGGCAAATGGACAAGCTGAATCTAGTAATAAAAGTATTTTAAGGATATTAAAAAGGACTCTTGAAAAGATTAAGAGAGCATGGCATACTAAGTTGAAGCTAGCACTCTAGGCAGAGAAAATAACAATTAAGAGAGAAACATGCAAGTCTCCATTTGAGTTGGTATATGGTGTACAGTCAAGAATTCCTATAAATAATTTGTTACCTATATATCAGTTTATGAAAAAAAAATAGTTAGATATTTGTGACACTATGCAAAATAGAATGGTCCAGTTGACAAAGTTGGATGAAACAAGAAGAAATAGACAAAAATAAAATATTAAGTTACAATAGAAAATGAAATACCTATTTGATAGAAGGGCTACTGAAAGAAAATTCTAACCAGATGACCTAGTTCTTCAGTGGAATGTAAGAGAAGAAGATAAAGGAAAACATAAAAAAATTGAGTCTTTATGGCTTGGATCTTTTGTTATCTCACAAAACTATGGAAAATATTCCTATCTACTGAAGAATATGAATGGAGAAGATTTTGAGTTGCCTATGCATGGTCAATTTCTCAAGCCCTTTTTCAATTAAGGATCAAAGTTCATGCACATGTAAGTATGTATCATATTGTAAATATTTTCCTTCAGTTGTGTGTTTCCCTTTTGTAATAGGTTAGTTGTCTTTGCCCTCATTTTTTGATGTGGTCTGCAACCAGAGATTCTAAGATTCTTTGCCATAAATTATGTTTAGCTATCCTCAGATAGAACCATTGTTGGTTGTATTTCCAGTTCTAGTGTTTACCCTAAAATTTTGATGTTCTCATGACTAAGAGTTGCCCAAATGTTGAAATCATGTCTAAAATTACAAAATCCCTTAGAATGTTCTGTATTTTTAGGTCAAAATCTAGTGGATTAGTAAAAACCCTATGTCTTAAGTCTTATTGTGTGGAAAAATATTGAAAACCCTAAAAATGTTAATCAGGTTTATATTTTTGAGTTACCTTTTTGGAAGCTTAAGCCATGAAATAAGTCATGTGCCTTTTAAGATTAGTCGCTTAGTCTCTTAATACTCAATGAATAGTTCCATTTTAATATGAGACTTAGTGATTCACCTTAGTCAAAATGTCTCTGAGAGAAAGGAATATTCCTCTAAAAGTTATGAGACTTAGCGATTTCTTTTAATTGCGAAGTCTCCAAACAATATTTATCTTTTAAAAATTTTTATGGCAACATGGAGACAAAGGCTATGTTCATGGTGTCGTTGGGTAGATCATGGGTTAAGGAAAAGTGTCCAGCGACTTGGATTTTCCATAGTCACACAGTCTCCAGATCATATCAGGATAAGTAATGAGTCAGAAAATAGGATGTCGCCAGATCTCTAAAAGAAATTAAGGTTAAGAGATTTATTCAATGATAAGGAGACAATGCACAGTCACGTAGTCACCATATAAGAAAAATGACAGTTAAGGGGTGAAAAGGGTAAAGGTGGTTGCTGACGTGACATTGCTGAAATCATCTACTAATAAGAATATAAAGAATTAATGACTAAGTGGCAAAGTAGCTTAAATATCTGAAAAAGAGCTAATCATATCAAAGGTGATTCTATTTGAATTTTATGAGGGTTTTTACTATGAGTGCACTCATTTGAACTTGATTTCCTATCACACTCTGAGCCTATGGCTAGGATATGGATTAATGACATAGTATGCAAACTTGAAGGTGGAAGTGACTAATTTCTCAATTATGAGCTTTGTACTTTATGAATTGTTTCCATAGGAGTATATTACATTCATTTGTAGTTAATTTGCATTCAAAATTCTAGGGTAGAAAATTTGCTAAGTTTTCTATGTTTAAGAGAAGAAGTGTTTATTTCAAGGAGTGAATTTAGTGAAGTTTTTTTGAATTTAGGATGATTGTTCCAGGAATTCAGTGTTGTTGAATTGTCTTTTGTGTGTTCTGGGAAAGAATAGGTTTTTTTAGATTAGATTTATCTAAATATTGATAAGAAAGGGTGTAGAGAAGGACAAAATTGGACAAAATGAGAAAAGCAGTCAGTGTAGCCTCCACCAGTGGGAGAAATGATGATGTTGATGAAGATGCCAAAGGAAAGAGAAATTTTTCTGATGAGTTCCTGAAGCTGCTACCTGGTTCCACTCAAAACAAGAAGGTAAATGCAGATATTCTATCAGATGAGTATATAGACATAAGGGATGCAAAAACTCCAGGTTCCACAGGTTTTTCTCTTTTAAATTATTTTAATAAAAACTATGATATGGCTATGCCTGTTTCAAACCCTTGGACTTATTGATTGGCTAGGTTGTTAGTCCTTGATGTCTTTGTTGATGTACACTTATTCCTAGGGCTAGCACATCACTATGACCCATTAACCAAGACAATTAAGAAGAATGATGACACTCTCTTGTTAGCCTTGAATATAAATTCTTTCATGCAAGCTTTTGGCTTGTACAACACAATGTCCATAGAGATATAGCTCAATAGACAAGAGGAAAGGTATAGGTTATAGTCTAGAGTGGTTAGGCTTCAAAAAAAAAGGCACATCCTTAGTGAGGTCAGAGACCATATTACCCCTATACCAGGAACTGCACCCTATTGTTACAAGGATTTAAATTCTATATGAAATATGTTGCATATGCTATATACAGAGTGTTGGGCAAAGATGGAGGAGCTGAGAGAATTGGTGTTGGTATTCTTATGATGGTCTTAGACTTGTAGGATGTACATTCCAGCACCGACTATGACTACATTCAGTATATCATCAATAGGATGCATGAGGGATTTGTTGCAATTCAGAAGAAGGAGAAGGACCCTAAATTCCTACATTATTCTATTTTGATGCATCTATTGTTGCATTTCAACTATAATATTGTTGCATTTCAACTATAATATCATGGACTTGAAAAATTTTAACCCTCAACGGTTATATTACAACCAGCCTAACACTATCCAGTTTTGGATTAATATTTGGAACTTCACTGCCAAAGACTGTGACTTCTGCAAATTTGAGAATTGGGTAGTTTACCCATTAATGCAAAGTCTAGGTGTGAATAAGACCAGGCTCCCAGTAAAAGTGTTACAATTGATAAGACCCTGTTAGTATGTAGACAAATGGGAGGGAGACCATAGCTGGGGTGATTTCTATTTAGAGAGTAATTTTACAATGATTAGAGTCTATGGATGTTCTCATCCTCCTCATATATTACCATATCATGTACAAACCAGAATTGCTGCAATGGAATTCATATGGAAACTTATATTAACCGATAAGGAAAACCTTGCACCTCATAGGAAGGGGACATTTACCCCTTGATAGATCAAAATATATCAATTTACAATTGGCAAGAAGGAACTAGATTTAGTGACCAATGGGCTGAATGATTACAAGATGGGTGTTTCCCTATATAGGTATATTGATACAAAAGGTTTTATAGCAGGATCTAAGAAACTGCTTACTCCTACCATTCCTAACACCTATATGCATGGTGAATGTGTAGAGGAAGATGCTACAAGAAATATCATGGATGAAGGAGAAGTAAATTTAAGAAGAGATAAAATCCAGGAACTATTGGATTTGGAAAAGCAAGTGAAGAGAAGAGAAGTGGCATTTGGGGGTTTCTTCCCTAATTTGCCTTATTTTTATAGAATCGAGGCTATGTTGAACAATCATCACACCTTGTGTGAAAAATTGGAGAATTGCCTAGATAACAAAGGAAAAGGGAAAGAAGAGCTTGAACACTCTGATTCAGATTATGAGGAGGATACTGATGGAGGTCACTCAAATCTAGGCCCACCTCAAATGGATCAGCCCCCACAAGGTAGTGAACAAGCAATAAAAGTAGGTGAAATGATCACCATTTATTTGACCAAGGAAATAGAGTTGGAGAGTGCAGATCAACATGTCCTAAAGAAGCAGAAGATTGATCTTGGTCAGTTTTTTCATGCTCTAACTTATGAGAAAAGAGAAAGGAAAAAATATAGAGTAAATGACCTTATTCTTGGTAGAAGGGCCCATGATCATAATTTGAGGAAAGAAATAAGAAAAGGGATAAAACTATACCAAGAAGTGGAAGAGGACATAGAATTGCCTCTACAAACATGTATAGATGAGAGTTTGATCATTCAGCAACAGTTTTTAAAAGATGACAATTTTATAAAAATTGATAAATTTAAAGATTTCCTCAGGTGTCTTAAGTAGAAAGAGGTCAAAAAGAAGTTGAAATTAGCTGGTGAGGAAGCAGTTACAAATGAGGTCCTTTTATCTCTACAAACATATGATCCTGAAATTGAGGATATTACTCTGGAAGAAGCCAGAAAATTAGTCTTGGATAGTGGAATGTTGCTTACTGAAGGTTGGGATCTAGCCTCAACATTTATAATAGAGAAAATAAGAAAGCAACTGAAGTTAAATTTGACAACTCAGATCCAGATTGATGATATGATCAAAGGATTTGGTTATAGTCCAAATTCCCAAGCATTTGCCATGTGGAGTTTATGTCCTAGGGACCAGAAACCTTAATTATTGAGTATTCAAGAGAATATAGTGGGGAACCAAATGGTGTGGACAGTTCCAAACACAGGTGATCTGGAGATTTCACAAATAATGACACACTGGGCACATTTGAGTGAAGATAAAACAAAGCAATTGTCTGAGAAATGTGGTATCCTAATAGAGGAGACTAGTGCTCTAGCTAAGGATAGAGAATTATGCCAAATCAAGATTCATGAGAAAGATAGGGTAATTGTTGAACTAACCAAATAATTGCTAGAAAAGCCAGAAGTAGTATATGTACCCTTAGAGCAGCCTCCGCATACAGACAAAAAAATTGAGATAGAGGGATAAGAAAAGACAAAGGAGATGGCCAAAATGGATAACGAGATTGCTATAAATGCATTATTAAATATACTTCTGCATAGGATTGATATCCTAAATGATAAATCTGGTATAATTTTAAATGCATACAAAAAATTATCTCCTTTGCATGCTGAAGTGATAGGGTACATCTCCATTTTGAATCTTTATTTCACAACTTGGTCAAGCAGGGTACAACTATTTGAAAAGTTGGCTTATTTACAACCACATAGGCAGGATCTACCAGAGATTGTGATAAAGGTTGGGGGTGAGATTGAGAAAATAAATGTGGCTTGACCTTTCTTGAAAGGAAAACTAAATCAGATTGAGGCAAAGATCAGTCTCTTCGGATAAATTTTTAACCAGTTTATTCCTCCAATCAAAGGAGAAGATGATCATATCAAGGTCTTGGAGATTTGGAAAAGTGAATTTGACAGCCTACTTCCTAATAAAGAGGTGTTTTTTTCAGATTCAATTTTAGATATGGAAAGCTATAATAAGATTTTAGATGAAGCTTTCAAGGCAGAGACTGACATCAATAAATTCATAATGGATGTTAAAGGCATAACCAATGTCAGATGGGAGAGGAAAAAGGCACAACTACAAAGCATTCAAAGCTTTAATTGACCTTCAGAAGATGATGTGGCCACATGGGACCTAAAGAGGAAGCCAAAGAAAAATAATGTTGCTGCAGCAGATGTTGATGTCTTGGATGAAGAGTGAAAAAGGGGACACTTGGCACCTGATCTAAGAGCACAAGAAGGTTAGCAATCATAAAAGAAAAAGTGTAGGTTATCCTGTAATGGTGGTCACTTGGTCTCAATGCAAACATTTTATGCTATCCCAAACATAATCAGACAAAGGTGCCAAAGTCCATATAAAGATAGAAAAGAAGAATGCTGCCATATTTGACTTTTTCAAGAACAAGAGAATGTTTTAAGATCTGACACACAGTTTCTTGGAGAAAAAATAGGGTAGTCATCATTAAAGAATATAAGAAACTATCCTAGGAGTACACAAACCAAAGGTGTCAAAGATCACATGAAGACAAGGAGCATATCAGATTTTATCCTCTACTTTTGTTTTTTCACCACTTGGGTCACCCTTCTCTTTTATTTTTTATGTGTTTTAGGGTTAGGTTTCTTAAACCATCCGAAGCTTGTTGCATCCTTTTCTTAGGTATTACAAAATGGTTTAGACCTATAAATAGATAAAGTGTAATATTTTTTCGATGATGACATATAATTGCAAGACATGCTTATAGATTTCAGTCTGTGTTTTTTTGAGTTCTTAGCATGTATATGTACTGAAACATAAATATATGAATACAAATATAGTGCAAATTTTTTCTACATTGTTGTCGTCTCTTTTCTTATTGTGCATACTCTTCTATGTTTAATTTTTAATGCATGTTAAACATATTATCTATAAGGTAGTTGTCTAATTATTTGCAAGTTTCTTCTAGAATGGAAGAATTAAATTTTATGGGTAGTTTCAGAGGGTGCAGCAGTAATTGAGGATTCGATACAATGTTGTGTGATTGACAGGGTAATTTGTAAGTTATTTTACATGAGTTGTATGTAGGTTTTAAGGCATCTTACAATATTCTTACTTGTTTATTTCTATGGATTTATATCTTTTGACTTTGTAACCCAAGGATAGACACTGGTCTAGAACCTAGTCAAGTGATCCATCATCATCCAAATATTCAAAATCAATCACATTTACACAAAGAGTATAGATTTAAAATCAATTGTATTCATAGAGTTTACAATTTGAGTTTGTTGACTTCTTAGAGAGAAAGTCAAGTGGGTTATTCCTCCTAAATTCATAAGAATTATAAAAGGAAAAAGGATGAAGTTACTTATTATGTTGTTGTCTGCCATTATCAAGATAATGATTTGGATTGTTAAAATTCCCCTCAAAGTAATCATATTTATCTACATTGTTATCTATTTATCCATATAAGAGTAGACCATTCAACACATAATTAAAAATACACTCTAAAAATACTGTCAAGTTAGTAGTCAATCATAGGTAAAACCTGCTTAAGTCATTGGATCTCAAAAAAGAAGGAGGTGATAATAGGTATCCCCAATGTTATCAAAATACCTCATTAATTAGTGTTTTCTCTTGCTTGAGTCAGAGTTTCAAGGCATTGGGATTCATAGATTTAATCAATTATTCAAGCATTTTTATAGACCCTGCAAGAAAAAACCCTAACAGGATCAACACAATAATGAAACAATTGAGCAGATACAGAAAAAAAAACATGGACATTGGTATCGAGAGTGAGTGATAATAATGTCATTTACACCAAATGGATTTGCAGAAACAAATTGAATGAGAATGGAGATGTAACGAGAAATAAAGCACGATTAGTATGCACAAGAAGAAGGTATTGACTATGGAGAAACTTTTCCACCCATTGCTAGAATTAAAGGAGTTAGAATATTACTTTCATATGCAGCATATAAAGGATTCAAAGTATATCAAATGGATGTTAAATTTGTATTTTTGAATTAAATACTAGAAGAAGAGGTATACACAGAACAACCTGAGGGATTTGGTATGTAAGTTACACAAAGATTTGTATCGTTTGAAGAAAAAACTGAGAGCATAGTATGAAAGACTACAATACTATCTTATTAGTATTGGATTTATTAGAAAAAGTGATAACAACAATTTTTATTTAAAAGGAGGAAATTATGATAAGAATTATATTGATAAATTTTTTTTTGATGATATTATACTTTGAGGAAATCATAACCTATGCACATCATTTGTTGACGAAATGAGGAAAGAATTTGAAATGTCAACGTTTGGGGAGATCAAATTTTTTCTTGGCTTGTAAATTTTAAAACAGACTTAGGGTATCTACATTAATCAATAAAAATACTTCAAGCAAGTATTGAAGACATTCAGAATGGAAGAATAAAAACAAGTTGGAACACCTATGGTGACAAGATGAAAAATGAAAAAAGAAGTTAAGACACCTGAGATAAATCAGATTTTGTATAGATCTACGATTGGAAAGATGATTTATGTTGTTCACACAAGACCAGGCATAGCACACACATTTGGAATTGTTGCATGATGTTTTTTCTAACCCCAGAGAATCACATATGACTTATGTAAAAATAATTTTTAGAAATCCGAAGAACACTAAGGACTATGGATTATGGTACAAGAGAGATGGTGAGTTTGAACTGAAAGTTTATAGTGATGCTGATTGGGCTAGGAACATTGATGATAGTGTGTGAGAATTTACACCTTCATGAAATTAGGATTAACAACTACAATTCTATGGAAAGACAATAACAATTTATCTTAATAATTGCAATTAAATCCATGATATCTCATGGTTCTCTATCTACGATTTGTTGAAAGAGCTCTCAGTCCTAATATCTCTCAAGGACAATCCTAGAATGAGAAATTGATACAAAAAATGCTCAAATCTAGCTCAATTCTCTCAAAATGAGATGAAATTCTAACTCCAATGCTCATGATTATGCTCTCAAATCAACAATTTTCTTCTCAAAATGATCAAAATCCTCTCAATTGCTGACAAATTGCCTATAGTAATTATGTTATTCACTCAAATTTTCTAGGATATGAAATGCATAAAAAATGAATTTTATTTATAGAAAATTCCCAAGCGTAGGGGGTAGAGTGAATTGACCATGGGTTAATCCTTGGTTGAGTTTGATCCCTCAAATAGTTTCAAATGGGGGGACCATTTAAATGGTTGTCCTTAAAGGAGGGGAAAAGAAGAAAAAAACCACAATTCTCATTGGTTGATCAAATTGAGTTGAAAGAAATTAGGATTTATCTAATTCAAACAATTAATTAAATTAGGCATGTAAGGGTGAATGGGTTCATTTTGATTTTTGATTTAAAACTATACAATTAATTCATTAAAATCAATTATATAATTTGAATGATCACTTTTAGGCTTGAATTTAATTATTTGATTTCATGATTAATTAATCCTTTGATTTTATTTGATTTTGTTCAATTTAATTGATAAATGTCCATTTAATTTGATTTTGATTCATTTTAAAGCATTTTAAGCATTTTGATCAGATTTAAGGCAATTGGCTGAGATTTACAAATATTAAGACACCTGGTTAATTTTAGGTGTCTACAAATAACCCTCTTTGAATTGATGTGCAAAGTGCATTGATTCAAAGAAAACTTTATGTCTTGATGCATATTAGATACCAATGTCTAATTGATTAACTGATGCAAAACTTGATATAATGACACTGATAACCTGATGCAAAACTTGATGTGAAACCCTGATGTGAAACTTGATGTAAAATCTGATGTGAAACTTGATGCAAAACTTGATGTGAAACTTGATGCAGAATGCCCCACTGATAAAGTTTGAATTTTTAATGCCCCAGATTTGATGTAAGATATGATGTAGAATCCTAGTTTGATGATATGATGATGCCCCCTCAGAAATGAAAACATGTTGATCTCAGATGTGAAAAATTTGATGGAACTGATGATAGAAAGATCCAAGATGATTTCATTTTTGATAAACAATGATGCTGAAAAGACGTCAGAAGATGCCCTAGTTTGTAGAATATGCAATTTGAGTCCAACGAGGTCAAAAATAGTCAAAATTAGGGTACAATATCTTTTATAGGTTGAAAACCCCAGATTTCCTGTGCATAGATTGAGCAGCTAGGATATATCACATGGGATATGATGACACACGTAGCTGATGCTGGTATGTCTATTGA
Source organism: Thuja plicata (assembly GCA_018584345.1). Lineage (NCBI taxonomy): Eukaryota > Viridiplantae > Streptophyta > Pinopsida > Cupressales > Cupressaceae > Thuja > Thuja plicata. The sequence continues at coordinate 2,698,465 of MU223335.1, read as the reverse complement.
GTATCGAGAGTGGTTTGCACGACACAGGTTCCTCAGATTCATAAATATAAAAAAGCCCATTCCTGATGTTGATGACTTTTAAGATCATGATAGAGGAGATGATGATGATGATGATGATGATGATGATGATGATGATGATGATGATGATGGAGATGGATTTTGCATGAGAACTTGGAGATAGAGAGTTTAGAGAGCACCTAGGGCACAGAGAGCTATAGGACCTCAGATGTGGGGTTATCAAGTTAGGGGATGAGGTGGTGGATTTGGGAAGCCTAGACAGAGGTGAGTGTTGGCACAAGTACCTCCCCAGAGATAGGATGATGCCAAAGTTGATGCAGAGTGGACTAGCCCGAGACACAGATGGGTTTAGGTTGCCTGACAGGTCCCTCTACAGGTTCCATTATAGGATCTATAGAGACATCCACCTCCATAGAGATAGGTTGATCCTCAAATTAGTTCATCATAGGTACAGAGTGGGCTACCAATAAATGCTATACCACAAGTACAATAGACATCATAGGAACCTCTAGTTCCTCTGAGTATTGATATCTTAGCATATGATGTGAGAAGGTTACAAATAGGGATGACAACAGTTACTGGCCGGTTAGAGGAGGTTACCATGATGTTGTAGCAATTTTTGGCTACTTTAGCTCAGTTACCTACTAGTGCTAGCACTAGTCAGCCACCACCTTACACAGGATAGATCAAGTGACAGGGATCCCGATGGTGCAGGAGGCCTAGTTACATGTATTGCAAGAGATGGATTAGGTGCCCCTGCTAGGTCATGAGATAGATAGAGATCTATGATATCTAGATATTTTATTGATGTATCATGTGGAGTTTTGATCAGAACTTTGATATATGGATCATTTTGTTGAATTATCTTTCATATAATGATTTTTTATAGACATTCAATGATGGAAATTTATTTATGATGATCTTCCATTGATTCCCCTTTGATGATGTTGTTGTGAGATTTATTTTATGCAAATCTACATGATTCTATGATGCATTTACTTTTATTATTCTATGGATGCAATGTCTTAGAGTATGACATAGATAGATGGATGCAAATGATGCTAATGCAACTTAGCTCTATATGATTCGCTAATGTTATCATGATGTATGGATTATGCAATGCAATGATATGGATGCAATACTTAGTTCAATTGTAAAATGAATACAACTATCATTTTGGATTTTCTTGATGTATGCAACTTAATTTATGAAATGTAATTCCTAAATGATGAGTGGATAAATGACTAATGATTAATGTTTCTTTTCTATGCTTTTCTCTTGATATGAATATCTAATGAATAATGATTAATTTTTATGAATGCAAAAGATAATCTCACATTGATGAGTTGAAACCATTGAATTGATATATAGCCCATATTAATGAACCCCCTTGAACTTGGAAAAAAGCTAAAAATAAAGGCCATTAATCTAACATGAAAATGTAATGCAACTAATTGTCCTTGAGGTTTGCGAAAGAAATGCAAACAAAGATATATTTTCATCATTGAGCATTGTAGAACTAGGAGTCTATACAATCCTTACTGGTGCCACTACGACCATAAGAATATGAATATGACTTTCATCTTGTTTGGTAACCTTCTGCGAAACCGAGTACAACCCTCACTAGTTGAATGACCAACTATGGGTGTATGAATAGAAGTTTCATCGGATTCAATGTTGTAAGTGGATATTGGTATTAATATATTGAAGATATAAATAACCAAGGTATCCTTTTGTGTGAACAAAGAAAGGTTAACCCTTTTTCAAATATGAATGTCCTCGATGGTTCTTTGATGACCATGTCCTTAGACAAATTCACATAAGTTAAAGAATCTTCCTCAAAAGTCACACAAAAGCCAAGAAAACATCATGTCTCCATCATCGCCAATCTAGTCGAAACATCATCAATTAGCTAAAAAGAACATGACTCAAAAACTTCAATGAAAAACTCAAAAAAAATTCCAAGTGTTTTGAAATGTATTAATATTTTCAAAAAGAATTCCAAACATTCTGATCATTTAAGGTTTGTTAATTTTTAATCCTGATAAAATAAGTCAATGAAACTCAAGGATCGTGTTGAAAGATCAAATTGTTTAGGATTGAACAATGATATCCATCAAAGGTTCCAAAATCTCTCTCCTTTGAATCTAAAAATCTTTTTCTATTGTGTGACCAAGATGTAGCACTTTTGAATCTGTTTGGTACCAAAAATTCATAACGATTGCCCCCAAGTGATAAATGTGATCAATGTGAAACTTAGGGTAAATGAGACCTAGAATACAACAATGCAGCTTTGAGACTTTATTATAACTTATGCACAAATGAAAAATTCAATGAGGATATGGACAAATGAGATGGTGAAATGCAATATGTACAAATGCAACTAGGAAAGACCAAAGGGACAAAAGACATTTGTTTCCAGGTTTTCACCTTTTGAGATTATTACTCTTTTTCTCTATTTTTTTTCTTCTATCAAGGTGCCTATTGCTAGGTTTTTGTCAAGGCACTTTTCTCTTTTCCAATATTTTTATTTTTTATTTTTTATTTTTTTATTTTTATTTTGTATCGTCAAGGCACCTGTTTGCTAGGTTTTCACCAAGACAACAATTTATTCATTGCTGATAGGTAGAAGGTACCGCTTGCATTTCATGTATCCATGGCCTTCCCAATAGGATATTATAAGTCAATTTCATATCAAGGACCTAAAATATTGTATTATTTTTTATAGGCCCCACTTGAATTGGTAGAAGGGTGGTCCCACAATAGTGTGTCCCACTTTTTGGCCAACTTTGACACAAAGACCAACATTTTTAGAAAAAACTTCATTTTCAAACACATATTGCCACAAAACTATAAGGAATTTGAAGATTATATAAACTAGGATCTTTTAGCATTTTATTTCTAGTTTCTAAATATATATATTTTTAAAAAATAAAAATTCATTAAAATTCCTTTTTCCTTCTCCTTTGAAAAGTGGTTTGTGTGAAAAATCTATGATTTTAATAAGTGACTTTCACTTGGATCAGCATAAATTTTTTTTAAAATATGACAACTATGTAATTTTTTCAAAATTATATTTGTGACTACAATATCTGGAGGATGTAATTGGTTTCATTCATTTTGGGTCAATATTTCATAGTTTATTAAGTTTTAAAGTGATAGTAGCTGTAATTTAGACATAAGGTCACTTTGATCACTGTAACTTGAAATTTATATATCGAAATTAAAATTTTTTATATATAGAAAGGTAACAAAAATACACTTTCCCTACATATTTTTCATAATTTTTTTTTTGTAATTTACTTTTTTTTTCCAAAGCCTTGAAGAGACAGGTTGTTGAATCGCCAAACAACCTATGTTTAGTTAAAAGTTATATTTGAAAGTTACAACGAACTCAATATGTATTAAAATTATATTCATTAGAAAGCTTGTTTTGAATTGCATCATTTGGCATCATGTATTTGAGAAAAAAATTTGATTTGCTCCTTGTCCCAGGCCTTGAAAGACCAATTTTTAGGACTTGTTTTTTTTCAAACAAGAAATTTTCATTTTAGGGGTCTTCGAGCGAAGACCCCCTTCGTGTGAAGGGGTCTAAGGGGTTTCATGCAAAGACCCTTTGCACGAAGCTACTAGAGTGAAAAATCTGGTGAAAACCATCCAACCAAATTTTTATTTTGGCTACTTCGCGCAAAGTAGGTCAGCCATGTTGTAATTTGTTTTTTGAAAAATTTAGAATGGTATAAATCTAATTTTTTTTGTTTTCAATTTTTAACCGAATTGCAGCAAGTAATTTTCTTTTTCTAATATTGTTCAATTTTTTCAAATGCGTTTTTGGAATAAAGATTTTTATTTCTATTTTTTTCAAAGGCATAATTTTGAAGAGGAGAAATATTATATCAAAGTATTTTTTGAAGAAAAAATATATTTGGAAGACATTTTTGATGAGAAGAAATGGGGAACAAGAAGGGAATACAAAGTAAATCTGCTAGAAAAAGATCACATGGTGCTGAACAAAGAAATTGTGAAGTTGTATTGGCATATTATCATAAAACTAAAGAAGGTGAAGGACAAGCTACAGTAGGAGGGTCAAGTCAAGTCAAAGAATTGCACATTGAAGAAGGGTCAGGATCCCTCCCTACGGAAGCTCAGACAATTGATGTTGGAAAAGGTTCAGGGTCATGTGCTCCTATTGGTGTGGATGAACATATACATTTAGGTCAAACTGTAAAGAGAAATATTAATTATAGAAACTTAGAGCATTTACTTACAATGGATGTGGAAAATTTGAGATCACTGGCTAATGTTCAACCCTTAAGTATTGCTAAGAAGAGGTCAATGAATATGATAGAAAAACAAATATTGGCTAAATTTAATAATTTAGAAACACTTGAACAAGCTCAATTTCTTTTAGTTGTACTTATAAACAAAAAGTTGGAAGGGGCATTAAAATTATTAGGTATAGATGCAACATCAAAAAGAGAAAAGTTGTTGACATGCAAACTGATATGATTGAAAATATTAGGAAAGGTTTGAACCAGATAGGGAAGCAATCTCAAACTAAATATAAGATTATTACAAGAAAAGTTATGTTGACACCCATTGTAGGTAACACTATGCTCTAAAAAAGACAAATATCTTCAGTTTCATCTCAGATTGGTTTTAGTAGGAAAACAATATCATGATATGTTAATAGGAGAATGCTTTTGGATGATAGCACCTTGGAAGGAATTTCAGCAATCATGTGTAGAGATCCTCACTCTGATAGGATTGATGGATGAAACAAGAATTTGGTCACATTATTTTGGAATGATAATACACGTCCTTCATCATATAGTATAGATGTTATTAGACATAGAATTTTAGATAATCAATATGAATATCATACAAAACATTGGTTGGACACAAAAAAACATGAAATGTATGTGTCATTTTGTAGTTCAAATCCCAATATAAAGATTGGGAAAACAATGTTTGGAAAATTGAATCCATATTATATCAGGAAAACAAAGTGTTTGAAACTTGTTGTCATTATCATATTGAATTTGATCTTCACTATCAGGTTTTTCAAAAGTTTGTAAAAGATACTTATGGTTTTGAAAATGCTCATCCTAGTAGAAGAAATGAGTTCATCTTATCCATTTTATGTGACAAAAGAGATGATGCAGCTAGACAAATAACTTGCATAAAAGGAATATGTCAAACATGTGCTGATTTGACTCTTTTTCCTTTGAAAAATGAAAACATTGATGTAACAAATATGGTAAATTGCAAGAGTTACCAATATGTAAAGAATGACACAAAATTTTGGAAAGAATCCCAAAGGTTAGAATAAGTTGAAGAAGAGATAAATGTTGGATTATTTATGAACAAATTTAAAAAATTGATTCAACCCTACATTCATCATGATTTTTTTGCTAAGAGGCAAAAACAAGAATTCCAAACACTGAGAGACAATTTACCACTTGGAACTATTGTATCAGTTGTTGATTTTGCTAAAAACTATTCCTTTGTTCATCAAAAGACAATTCAATCAGAATATTATTTTTTAGAGCAAATTATTATTATGGGACATGTGTGTTATTGACACACACAATTAGATTTGGATGGTATTTAGAGCACATCTAAAGCATGGGTCATCAAGAAGGAATATCATTTTTATATAAGTGATGATAGAGACCATGAAATTCATTATGTAGAACACTGCTTAAAGATGTTTTTTGCAAATTTGAAAGAAATAGGTATAAAATTTGATAAACATTATGTTTGGTCAGATGGATGTGCTACACAATTCAAATCATCTAGACCATTTTATGCACTATGTAGATATCATCGTAGTGAAAACATACCACATGTCTAGAGTTTCTTTGAGAGTGGACATGGAAAAGGTGAACATGATGGTGCTGGAGCTTGCATCAAATGTGTTATACGAAAGTATCAAATGAATTATAAGGGAGTTCATATAAAAATGCACATGATGTTGTTGAATGGTGCAAGAAACATTTCACACCAAATGAGAATGACATGTCATCAGGAATGACTCAAGCGGTACCACATAGAATATTTTGGGAGATAAAAGGTATGCACACATTTTTAAATTATTCAAGTGTTTAAATTTTTTATGTATATTATTTATTCAAATTATATTTAAATAGAACCATGTAATATATAATATATGCTTTTGTTCAGGTGTGGATAGAAAAATCATGCATGGTTGTAAGCGGATAGAAAGGAAACGATCTTTGCATTCAGTTATGATTACAAATTCTCACAATTGGATGTTGAACACTAGGGACTACATGTACTTTTGTTTTCACTGCATTGCTAACAATTATGAGGAATGCATCAATCAAGACCATGGATATGTAGGTGCATGGAATCTAGTGCCACTAGTTGTTACCAATACATTTGATAGAGATGAAGAAGAAAAATTTGATGATGTTCCTTTGATTTATACTGATTACAATCATATCTCAGGATTGGTAGAGATTGGTAAGTACAGATTTCACATTATATGGTCCATTGAGTTGCATGTATCTATATAGATAGATAAATATATAGATTGAATTGCATGTATCTAGAGAGATGGATACATCTATAGATTGAACTAAGTAAATTTTAATATCTCACATGTGTGTGTGTGTGTGTGTGTGTGTGTGTGTGTGTGTGTGTGTGTGTGTGTGTGTGTGTGTGTGTGTGTGTGTATTTTTCCAGGAGATGTCTTTGTAATGATTGTTGAGTGTGGAAATGTAGAAGGAGTTGGTTATTATTTACTGCGTTGTACTGTAGTAGAAGGAGTTGGTTATTATTTACTGCATTGTACTGTAGTGAGGATGAAGTTACTTGAACCTGAAGAAAGTGATGGAATGTTTTTCCCCTTAGGTTAGTATGCTTTACAGATCAATATATTGAACTCAATTTGTAAATTTTTAATTTTAACCTTTTAACAAATTTCAAATTTAGTTTGTTTAAATTTATATTGTTAAAATTGTTGGAAACACTGAGAGGGGGGGGGGTGAATCAGTGTTTATCAATAATTTATTTAAGCCAATTAAACATATATCAAATGTGCATCCAAAGAAACATAACACAAGAACACATAACACATGATATGATTATGGAGAACCTTGATCAGAGGAAAACTCTGGTGGCGATTAGTACCCACAAATATTGTACTAGGTATAATGAACCTGTTAAAGTTCCTTTGCCCTTTTAGAAGCAATCTTTACAAAATAAGTACAATGACCTGGTTAAAGGTCTGGCCCTATTAGGAGTCTTTTATAATAACCCTGTTAGGGGTGTATGGCTCACTGCCTAGGCTCACTACCCAATAAGATGAAGGCTACAACCCTCTGAATGTTGATATGCACTATATCAAAATGAACTATTGTGATGACATTATTGTCTAATCAGTTCCATTTATGCACGAATGCTCTTACTCTCTTAAAGAGCTATATCATCTACTGAATTCATTATTCTTCTCATATGTAACTTCTTCTTACATAATAATCTACACTAGTAACATATCTTTACATTTCATACTTATATCTTCAAATCCGAATAGGCGCGACCCAAAACAAATCACTAGTCGTCCCTAAAACAAAAATACACAATGCTTCAAAACAAGTCAGCCCAAGCATGTTTACTATAAAATTAATTACATTATTAAAAACTTATAACTAAAGGTGCTTAACCATTACATTACAAAATCATTCACGCTGATCAAAACTGTAATCGGCTTCCATGCTTTATTTCCTAGACTGCAGGTCTACTAATCTGCCTGTAACATTTCCGTACTGATGTTTCATACTCTGTGCGTTTGGATCTAGCATGTATATACACCATAGAGTATATATCTAAGCACGCATGCTCTGGTGTGATCTCTAACACATGCGTTGATGTACTGATCTCTATATGTGTATGTCTGCCCTATTTTCACACTTAGTCATTTTTCCTTTTATGACAGAACTTAATTATGACTTTGTTGCCATGATTGACAACACAAAATAAGTCATGCTTTGTCAGGAAGTCAACTTGCCAACTATCTCCCCCTTTTTCATTTATGGCAACAAAGGAATGTGGCTAAGTTACTCAAAATGACTTCATACAAAAATGACTGTATACACATATACATATATACTTCTCTGCATATACACATTCTATACTACTCCCCCTTTGACATTAATGACAAAGGTGTGCAAAAAAATATAAGTCTTGAATATACTTACTCCATGTAGACTTCTGGGTACACAACTTGAAGAGATTGAATCTCTTTCTACCAAAAGACTTTCATTACATCAACAGTCTGAAGATGCGCGCATAAAGGATATGTCAACTTTTCTATTTTCATTAGATCCATGCAAGGACCTTGATCATATGTCTCTATGGTGTTATCAATCTATTTGATGTTCTCATTGAGAACTGCTAGAGATGGCAACTATTTTTTTCTTACCCTTATCTTGCTGATTTCTAACTTTGCTTTTCAATTTTGTCTAACTACCCTTGGTAGACATTATTGCAAATGTGCATGTCTTGCATGGAGTTTTCATCTGATTTCCTTATGTTATCAACCATTTCTGCTGCTTCTACTATCTTTTTAGTGTGCTCAGAGGTGAGCTTCATTTTATCCATATAATTTGCAATAACTTTATTCCCTTTATCTGCCAATTCTTTCAATATAGCCTGCCCAATTTTTAAGGAATTCAGATCTAAGGTAAAGTTCTTTACCAATTAATTTAGTCTCTCCTTCTTGTATTCATGTTCTACAATTTTAGTAGCAGATTCTACTAAGCTAGTGAAATGTGACTTGAAGTTTGATAAGATTCTATCTACATCTTCAACTGATTGTACTTTGGCCACTTTCTAATTAGTAGGCACTAAGTCATTCAAAATTTTCACTGTTTCCAAGAAGCAATGGTTCCTCATCACTTGTTTCTCTTTTGCCTTTCCCATGGCAAGGACGTTGATCTTGATTAGGTCTTCTTCTCCCCATGCATCCAAATTTGTTGAGTCAAGAGTTAACCTTGACAACAATGAGGTGGATGGTTGAGTGGATGGTGAGAAAATAGTATTCTGACTTGTATCCATGCATTCAACCTTCACTGGTTTCTCTTTTGTCACCGTCTTGTCACCTTGCATATCATCTTGAGTATCTCCATTTATGTCAACTTGATCATTGATGGGAACTTCATTTTGTTGTGTGGCAGTATCATTAGTGCACATTTCTTCAGTGCTTACAAATGTCTTATCAACCTTGTCCATATATTTTTCAGATGCAGTCATGGATATCTTGACATTGTAAACTAGTATAGTATCCTCTATATTGTTAGCTGTCTCAAAATTTATTGTCATTGTGGGCGCTGAATCCTGTGGACCTGTTATAGGTACAATCTGAATTATTGGAGTTGTAACCTATTTGGGAGGAGTTGGGGTAACTTTTGGTGTAGGTGCTGTTGGTGGATACATATGTCTATCCATAAAGACTTGTGCAAATGCCTTTTTAGTCTCCTTACCAATCTATTCATACTCCTTGTTCATAATTTGTAGAGTCCTTTTCTTAGTTCAGAGATGAGGCTTCACTAGATCTAATAGAATATCCTTCTTAGCATGTGAACAAACAGGAAGAAGAGTATCCAAAGTTTCTTCTCTAATCTTCATGTCCTCCTCAATTTCATGTCTTTTCATGATCTTCAGTATGTTCCATAACCTATCCGGTATCACTGTTTTGAGTTCAAGAACAAACTTCTTAAACTTGATCATATGAGATATGATCATAGAGTGTATCTCAGTCTTATCCATCTCTTTCTACTTGTCATAGATTTTTGATAATGTATCCAATATTCCTTCATTAACAATCTTGTTTCTCAAAATATTTAGACTAGGTCTAAATCCTACCTCAGGTGGAGCTTGGACATTCTTAGCTTTGCTCTGAGTAGCTCTTGAGGATGGATGACTTGTAGCCACTTGCTTCCTTCCTCTAGGTTTCTTTCTAGGTATAAAAGGTGGAGATGTATCTAGATCAATGGTTGTAGTAGGCGCAGTGGTACTCTCCTCATTTTTCTTTTGCTTCTTCTTCTAAGTTTCAACTATTTTCTCAATTTTGACTTGTTCAATTTTGGCTTCTTTTGCCTTGTCTAAGTCTTCTTGTGTGACTCCATGCTTTTTCAGAATGTTGGATGTTATTCTGGATGCTTTCCTTTTGTTAACAGCAAGTTGTAGTTCAATATCCACTTTGTCAGTCTTATCTCTGTAAGTGCCCCGTCTAGGTTCATTAGGGTCTTTAGGTGTTGACAATAAGACCTGCGTATATCCTTCTAACACATGGTCTTCCACTTCATACCCTAGTGGATGAATCCACTTAGTTCTAGGCTCAATAGCCTCCATGCATGTGCAATCTGTCTCTACCATGAAGCATATTGTATCCCTATATTTATCAGCTATCTTCTCAAATAGTCTGAACCTGCTCTACATTTTTACCCTGAATATCTTTATATCCATATCCATTGTATCTCTTACACTACTGTCTATTGTGGCTTTAAGATATATTTGAGTCATTGTAGGTTTCCCTTTGTCTAGATAAAGGTCTGCAACCTTTCCAACTATATGGTGATACAAATAGATGATTAGAGATCCAAACTTGAATGTTTTGCTCCTGTCATGTTTGATGATTATGATATTTTCAATCAATTGATCGTGCAAGATCTCACATAGGTTGGATTGGGTGTTATCCTTCACTATTTTTATAGCCGCAAGGACTGTTGCTGCAGAGACACTATTCAACCTGCTTGCTTACTGAAACTTGTATCCAAGTATCATTGTCATGAGTTTAATGTCATCTCCCTTGATAGGGTCAACTATCATTCCACACCTATCACTCCTACACAAACAAACTTTCTCAATCTATTTCTTTACATCCTTACCAGTGGGAAATACTGCTCCATTCATTGGAAGTCTGGTTAACTGATGGATTAGATTTACGGTTATATAGATAGGAACATCACCAATCCAAAAGAGATCATCATGAATTCTTCCTAACAAAATCTTTACCCATTCAGGTTCTTCAAACTCATGCGCATTCGAATAATCAATAATAGGGTTATCTTGTAAGTGCATGAACTCATCTTTGAATGTGAAATCCTTATTTAGCATTGATGCTATGTGAGAAGCTATATTATCATCTCCTAATGATTCCTTTTTACAGTAAATGTATGCACGAATATCTTCCACGTGAACAACTCCAAGCGAGGTTTTGGAGAAAGCCCCTTCCACATCATCCAATATGGATTTGAATAGATGCTTCTTAAATATGAACCTCTTCCTCTCTACTACATCAAACACAATTGGGGTCACCATACTTACTTGGTATTTGATTATGTAGGGTTTCCATTAAATTCTGAAATGGTGTGATAGCTAGGGCTCTGTTTCAAACTGATTATCTGTTCGCTCCAACTGCCAAATTGTTTATGCCTTCGTGATTTGATGTCTACATGCTCTAATGCTCTTCAATTTTTGTGCTCTTGAATGTAAATGTGAAAATAATCGACTACAAACTTCTTTTTATATGATCTATCGCATTTAATGCTTGCAACCATACATAGAGATTTTCAAACTTTGATCCAGATGCAATTTAGATAATGCATGAATGCATATAGTTGTAATCTGAGCTTTTAACCATGAATCCAAAGGTGCATACTCTACAGTGAGTACACCAACCATGCAGGGGTTCTGAGCTAGAATACCTCCCCCTAAGACCAAGAAGGTCTATTCATGCAGAAGTAGAGGGTGCGTCCACTGTGGATGCATCAACTACTTTGTCAACATTATTTTCCTTCTTAACTTCAACCCATATTTTGCTTGACTCTTCATTTGCTTTGACAAAATTGACTTCTCCTTTCTCTTCAAATAGTCACTTTTTAGGATCCTCTTGTTTCTGAGTTTTAGATCTGCAAAACCTTGTGATATGTCCAGCCTTTCCACATGTGTGACAAATGATAGGAGGTCTGATGTTCTTGCTCATCATGCTGCATTGCTTTGTTGTGTGTCCATTGTAGTTGCATAGCTGACATGTAATGTTCTACAAATTTCTTGAGAGTTGATTTCTTTGATTGTTTTGATTCATACTTTTATGATTTTGCTGATGTTGATTCTTATGACTTGTTCTGCAATATATATCCCTGTGACCAAACTTGTTATAGGAGTAACAATAACCGTTAAAAGGTCTTACCTCTTTTCAATCTCTTGCCAAATGCCCATGTTTATTGCATGCATAACAAGTTCTATTAACTTACCTGATTTCTCTTTTAGGTGGTTCAGATATAACCTCTATAGTATCTTCAACTTTCTTATCTTCTGAAGATGCTTCAAGTGTTTTTTATTTCTTTTCTGATGATTTTATTTCATCATGTTGTACTGAATCCAAGACCAGTAGTGTTCCCTTTTTGCCTTTGCGCATTGAGCTGGGATTGAAATGAATCTGAACTTGTGTGGATTTTATCAATCTTATCCTTTGCTTCTGTTAATTTAGATTCCAACTTCTTCTTCATGTTTTCCAATTCCAAGACTTTCATGTTTGCTTGCAGAAGTTCATCTTCCAATTGTTTTCTTTCTTTGATCTTGTCTTCAATGGTGTTCTGGCTATCTCTAAGTTGTTCCTCCAGATATTCAAGTTTATCCTTTAGATATTTATTCTCTTAATTAATCTTTCTGACCATTTGTCCTAGATCACTTGTAGAACAATCTTTCAGATCTTTTCTTAGCCTTTTAATAAGTATTTGAGAGCCATCATTTTTCAATCTTAGTACTTCATTTTCCTTCTCAGATCTGTCAAGATCTTCAAGAGCTGCTTCAAGATTTTTTTTCAAATGTTTTACTTCAGCTATGTCCATGATCTCCTCAAGTGGTTAAACTTTCTTTCAGAGGACCAAAGCTCTGATACTAATTGTTGGAAACACTGAGAGGGGGGGGGTGAATAAGTGTTTATTAATAATTTATTTCAGCCAATTAAACATATATCAAATGTGCATCCAAAGAAACATAATACAAGAACACATAACATATGATATGATTACGGAGAACCTTGATCAGAGGAAAACTCTAGTGGGGATTAGTACCCACAAATATTGTACTAGGTATAATGAACCTGTTAAAGTTCCTTTGCCCTGTTAGAAGCAGTCTTTACAAATTAAGTACAATGACCTGGTTAAAGGTTTGACCCTGTTAGGAGTCTTTTACAATAACCCTGTTAGGGGTGTATGGCTCACTTCCTAGGCTCACCGCCCAATAAGATGAAGGCTACAACCCTCTGAATGTTGATATGCACTATATCAAAATGAACTACTGTAATGACACAGTTGTCTAATCAGTTCTGTGTATGCGCGAATGCTCTTACTCTCTTAAAGAGCTATATCATTTACTGACTTCATTATTCTACTCATCTATAACTTCTTCTTACATAATAATTGACACTAGTAACATATCTTTATATTTCATACTTATATCTTCAAATCCAAATAGGCGCGACCCAAAACAAATCACTAGTCGGCCCTAAAAAAAAAATACACAATGCTTCCAAACAAGTCGGCCCAAGAATGTTTACTATAACATTAATTACATTATTACAAACTTATAAATAAAGGCGCTTAGCCATTACATTACAAAATCATTCATGCTGATAGAAACTATAATCGGATTCCATGCTCTGTTTCCTGGAGTGCAGGTCTACTAATCTGCATGTAACATTTCCATACTGATGTTCCATACTCTATGCATTTGGATCTAGCATGTATATACACCATAGAGTATATATCTAAGCACGCATGCTCTGGTGTGATCTCTAACACTTGCGCTAATGTACTAATCTCTGTATGTGTCTGTCTGCCCTATTTTCACACTTAGTCATTTTTCCTTTTATGACAGAACTTAAGTATGACTTTGTTGCCATGATTGACAACACAAAATAAGTCATGCTTCATAAGGAAGTCAACTTTCCAAAAAAAAATTGTGACCTGCAGGTTCAATTGTGTTAGAGGGAACATATTTCAAGAAAATCAAAGTAATTCAACATGGTATTCACTTTGTTGATTACCAACCAGACAATAAGGTCTTTCAATATAGTCACCTTATTGTTGCCACCTCCATTTGTCTCCATACAGTTAAATCTCAACATGGACATCGTAAGTGGAGCCTAGATAGTGAGGACCATGGGATAATATTACATGTTCTCCATGAAAGGTCTAAACCACTTGAGTTGGTTTAAAAAGTATAATATATATGTACCTATTGCATGTGTTAGGACCTAATTGATATTTGTGGATTAAATTGACTTTACTTTGTTAGATCCCCTTATGACATCCCCTTAAGACATAAATGTTATATTACTAATGACATTTTATAATTTACTTATGTATGCTTTGATTGTTCAATGCTTTGATTATTAGATTACTAATGATATTTTATAGATTACTTATGTATGCTTCAAGGTTGTTCAATGATGTGCATAGATTACTTAAATTAGTTAAAGATCGGGCCTTAAGACATTAGTTTGAATACTAAAACATGATGACATTAGTTTGAACACTATTTAACATGATGAAATTAGTTCTAGAATGAGTTAGAATACTTATTTTCCACTACTTATACATGTTATTTTTTATGATATTAATCTAGATCCCCTTAAGACATCCCCTTAAGACATTTTATAGATTACTTATGTATGCTTTGATTGTTCAATGATTTTATTTTTAGATTACTAATTTGACATTTTATAGATTACTTATGTATGCTTCAAGATTACATTATATGATGAAATTATATAGATTACTTATGACATGTGTTAGTTCTAGATTGACTTAGAATACTTATTGTTTAATCAAATCATTCAAATTAAATGATCTAATCAAACCATATCAAATTAAATTAAGGATAACATCTAACCAAATTAAATTAAGGATAACATCTAGAACCAAATTAAATTAAGGATAAAATCTAATCAAATTAAATTAAGGATAACATCTAATCAAATTACACCATCTAATCAAATGAAACCATCTAATAAAATCAGCTAATTAGCTAATAAATATATGTCTGAAATCATAAACTTAAAATATCAAATCCAATAAAACCATACAATCCAATATTAAATCTGGATTGAAACCATCAAATATAGTCTCAAATCAAAGCTCTGTGCAACATGTCCTAAACTAGGGAGTCATCCAGGCACATGCGAATAGAGAAACCCTATGACCGACTGCCATGACCATCATGTGGTTGTGAAGCAGCAACTGATTCTTGTGAATATAAATGCACGTTTAAACTTACATATATTTAAAACTTACCTGGCCAATAGTAGGTGTCACATCTATTGAATCTCTCCTATGAAGGTGCTTCGAGCCCACACTAGAGGTAATGTGCTCTTCCTGAGTGTCACAAGAATCCTCTAACTGTGATGCATCAAATTTAGTAATATATTATGTAAAGTACAAGTGTACACATGCATGCTTTAACCTATGTATGTATATATTTAAAACATACATGACCAGTAGTAGGTGTCATATGAAGATCCTTCGATCCTACACTAGAGGTAATGTGCTTTGCTAACTATGCCTGCAAAATATTATACATTGAGAAAACATCAATACACACATATCCACAATTAATTGTTCACTAAAACTCGTAGAAAGGAGAAAAGAAAACTTTATATACCTGGGTCTCAGGACCAAGAGGATCACCAGTGCGGTCCACCATGATATCATCCACTAAAAAATCATCACCCAAACCACCATCTGTCCTTAGGGTCTCTAGTAATTAAGAGTGTAGGGGCATGTGTAGCTGGGAGGGGACCGATATAGAGCCTAAAGCAACAGGAGGAAATAACAAATGGATATATGATCCAATTTAACTGCCAGAGTCCACCTGACTCAACCCACGCAACTATTCAACAAATGTGTCTAGTCACTCAGTTGTGATGCATACATCTCCAACCCATATACCTAGCTCGATAGCTGCAGAGTAATCAGTGGGTGCAGAGCACTCTGCAGAGTGCTGTGAACTATGTTGTGCCTGAGTAGATGGTGCAAAGCCCTCTACCGACTGCTGTGAACTATGTTGTGCATGATTATATGGTCTAGAGCGCTCAGAAGAGTGTTGTGAACTATTTTGTTCCTGGCAAGATGGCGTGTCCTATGTCGGTGGAACTACAGGACCCCGTACGACTCTGATGACATCTCTAACTAAATATGCGTGGATACTCTGCATGTCTACAATATAAGAATAGGACTAAAGGAGATCATTCAAAGAGTAAAGTGCCACATCCAAATGAAAATTATAGCTAGAAAGTGCTCGTATCTCTCCAGGTGGAGGAAGAACAAAAGATCTATATGTCTCATCACTAACCCCTGCAAGAGTACTAGATGAAGCCTTAGTGGACGATCTGCCTCGACTCCATATAGTCAAAATATATCTTCCCACTATATCTGAAGTGATGGAGGTGGTTGCAGACATGATCTCACCTATCCTATCCACTAATCCCCTCTAGGAAGCAATGACCACTCTATCTATAGTAGCAGCCATCACTGATGCCACTGTCGGAGTCTTGTGCCCAACTAGCTCTCTATGAGTATGTACAACCACATCAGCCCTATATTATAGATCATGGTTGACAAATCTACCATGTCCCTAACCATAATATATAGTTAGATCTAAATAGTTGACCCTAAGTCCCAAACGGAACTTAGCTTACAACAGCTGTGCAAAATATAATGGAATCTGGTCGTTATTCTGATAATGACCCTGTGATGCAAGAAAATAGGGGTATATCATGCATGCAATCTGGGGAATCCTACACCATGTAACCTGATAAGTACTCACCTTGGTCTTCCAATAATAAAATGGGAAGACCTCTCGTTTGATGATTTCCTTTGGGACACTGTTCTGGACTGTCTCCAAGGAAACATCACCCGATACCTTAGCTCTCAACTCTTGAAAAATAGTATCTATGACCTATGGCATGAAAGAAGAATGGGATCTCAATCTAGCATTCATGTCCTCTAAACTCCTCAATATATTGGAACAAATATCTCTATATATGTAATCTAGCCTAGATGTGTGGATGTTCTCTCTAAGTTTATCCATCTCTATCTGGGCTGTCATAAAAATAATCACTAGATCAGGAATGTGACGTGCATCCTGAGCTGGTAGATAAGGTGCAGGTACATCCTAGGTGGCCATCTAGATGTAACATGTACATGAAAGATAAATGTTAACAATTAAGTACTTGATTACATGTTATAATTGCATGTAAAATGGAAACAAATATAGATGAATATATAAAATTATATTTCTTACTTGGGGTTCTATTAGGTCTTAAGGGTCCTATTACCTATCCTAAGGGTCTAGTTTTATTAAACCTCTTCAGGGGTCCTATTAGGTAGATTAAGGGTCCTATTAGGTCTTCATATCTACCTATTAGGTCATCATGTCTATTAGGTCCTATTAGGTCTTAAGGGGTACTATTAGGTCTTTAGGGTCATGTTAAAGGATTTCATACATTAGGGTTCATATATATGGTTAAGGTTTCATGTTAGGGAACTAATGTTAAATTTTATGTTGATTTATGTTTCAGTTTCATGTTAGGGTTAATTTGTTAGAGTTTTGAATGTTAAGGTTTAATATGGTTAAGGTTTCATGTTAAAGGGTTCAATATGGTTAAGGTTTCATGTTAGGGTTTCATATGGTTAAGGTTTCATGTTAAGTTTATGTTGATTTATGATTTAGTTTCATGTTAGGTCCTTAATTTGTAATTTGTTTCATGTTAGGGCTTCATATCAAGTTCAGGTTTCATGTTAGGGTTCAATATCTAGGTTGAGGTTTTATGTTAGGACCTTTCATGTTATGACCTTAATTTGTTAGAGTTTCATGTTATGGTTTCATATGGTTAGGGTGTCATGTTCTAGGGTTTCATATCCAGTTAAGGTTTCATGTTAGGGTTCAATATGGCTAAGGTTTTATGTTAGAGTTTCATGTAACCTAGTTCAATATGATTAAGGTTTCATGTTAGGGTTAAGGCATTACAATTTATGTTTATTTATGTTTCACTTGAACATGTCTAGTGTTAATTTGTTAGAGTTTCATGTGTTAGGGTTCAATATGGTTTTAAGGTTTCATATATTAGGGTTTCATGTTAAAGGGTTAATGCTAGAGTTTATGTCAAGATTTATCTTTTAGTTTCATGTTAGGACCTTAATTTGTTAGACTTTCATGCTAGGATTTCATATGGTTAGGGTTTCATGTTCTAGGGTTTCATATCTAGTTAAGGTTTCATGTTAGGGTTAAATATGGCTAAGGTTTTATGTTAGGGTTTCATGTAATTTGGCTCAATATGGTAAAGGTTACATGTTAGGGTTAATGCATTACAATTTATGTTGATTTATGTTTCAGTTGAACATGTCTAATGTTAATTTTTTAGAGTTTCATACACATGTTAGGGCTCAAAATGGTTTTAAGGTTTCATACATTAGGGTTTCACGTTAAAGGGTTAATGTTAGAGTTTATGTCAAGATTTATGTTTCAGTTTCATTTTAGGACATTAATTTTTTAGAGTTTCATGATAGGATTTCATATGGTTAGGGTTTCATATTCTAGGGTTTCATATTCAGTTAAGGTTTCATGTTAGGGTTCAATATGGTTAAGGTTTTATGTTAGAGTTTTATGTAACCTGGTTCAATATGGTTAAGGTTTCATTTTAGGGTTAATGTTATAGTTTATGTTGATTTATGCTTCAGTTTCATGTGTCTAGGGTTAATTAGTTAGAGTTTCATGTTAGGGTTCAGTATAGTTTTAAGGTTTCATGTTAGGGTTCAATATGATTAAGGGTCCTATAACAGATCTTAAGGGTCTTAGGTATAGATTAAAGAGTTCTAATAGGTCATCCTCCTATGTTTTAAAGGGTAATACTTGGGTTCTTAAAAAGGTTTAAATGTCAATGTAGCCCGGTCCTAAAGGGTCCTAAGGTATATGTACTACTTGGGTCCTCTTCTTG